>CADWAE010000171.1:0-13253 GCA_902982915.1 Phalloptychus januarius
GGAAATGGATAATATTGATCCAAATAATAATCAAATCAGCAGATTCAGGAAACTCCAATTCACCCGTTAGAGCAGAGAGGAGGCACATCTTCCTCTCAGAAAGGGGATGGGGAGAAGAGGAGGTGCAGCGATACATGAAAGGAAATATAGGGAAATAATCTCTAGAAGGTAGATAAAAAAAATAGAGAACATCTTTAAAAAAATAATTTCAACTGTTAAGTTGTTACTGAGTCAGGAATTTTGTTTTCAGCTCAAATTTTCTTCAGTCTGTAGCTGCAGTTTTTTCCCCCATTTGCTCCATATTAATGTTTTAGTTTATAACATGAATCTTTCTCTCTGGCAGAAACATTTTTCTCCAGCGTCTCCATCAGTTCTCTGATCTGCCGTCTGTCTCTGATGTCCAGAATGAAATGTCTTTGTCCACAGACCTGGAGGACATCCTGGATGTCCTGGTTCTCCTTTATTAGCTCAACAACATCTGGATGTTGAGGATCTGAGTCTGTAGTGAAGAGGACGATGGTGAAGTCGTTGACTCTGGAGCTGAATGTGTCCTGGATGGTGAGGAACTCTCCCTTGTCTTCATCAGTGAGGGACCCAAGGTAGGACCAGGATGAGGCGTGGACACCTCCAGGATCAGAGGGAGAAAACCTGGAGGATTCCTCCATCACTTCCTGCTGAGTCTTTCCATGCAGGGCAGGCAGCTCCCCCACAGAAACCCGCCGTCCAACGCCGAACCCTGCAGTCTGACTCTCTGCAGGAAGATCCTGACTGACCCAGGATGACCTCGGCTGCTGACCTCTTCAGCGGGTCATGGACCAAACAGAACCAGGTTCAGTCCAGCAGGTCTCTGCTCTCCTCTAGATTTGGGTTTAACTGCACAAAACAAATGATTACAAATCAATACAATCATTAATCTGAACAGAAACAATGTGGAAGTTTTCTGAACTGAACTTCCAATAAATTTATCAAAACCTTTCAGATTAAAAACTGAGGAAGTTAATCTGAAGATTCTCAGATAAAAACCTTTAAATTGATCATTTTACTGGTTTTAATCTGGTGATTAAATAACTGGATCTGAGCCTCAAGGCAGATTAGAGCCAGTTCACTTAAAATGTATTTTTAAGTTTAGGACAGAAAATAGACCAAATGTTTCTTCATTTCTAACAGCAGTTAGTTCAACATCATTTTAACATATAAATAAATTCCTGTTCTTACCAGCAGGTCTGGATGCTGGTTGTTTCGAGCCTGACGGTCTGACGGTAAAGTCTTTGCTGCTTTTTCAAGCTCTTTATATCTCACATGGTTTTCATTGTTTTCTCTCAATTTGATCAAAACGAATCAGCAGCTGCTCAGTGTTCTGTTTCCTGCATCTTTAAATATCCATATCTGCATTTCTGTCAGATCCTTCATTAGAGGGTCGTTTATAGGATCTTGCAAAAGGAAGCGTGACGCGGTCTGGGCTTCAGGATCAATACCAGTGAATGATCAAATGATTCATCACTGAAGCTTTGAAGGATTCTGCAGATCCTGTCTTTCTCATATTCAGTGAAACTTTCAGGCTGAAGAACCAACAGGAAGACATGAGGTCCAGGATCAGAGAGTTCAGAACATTTTCTGATGAACTCTGTCAGGTTTTCTGCTGTGGAGAAACAAACATCTGGACTGTTGATCACAGATATTCGTTTGTTTTCCAGTTCAGCAGAAATCAGATGAAAGGAGTTTGATGATCTGTTGAATCCATCTGATCCCAGTATGAAGTTCCCCACTGAACTCCTCTGATAGTAGTGTCCTCCCAGTAGAACCAGTCTGAGCTCCGACACTGGAAATAAAATAAAACAGTTAAAATAGTTCAACACATTCAGATCACAGAAAGAAAACTTTTCATTTATTAATTCAGTCATTTTTAATCTTTCCCTGATCCAAAAAGTTTATAGAAATTTAAACTTCAGGCTTTCAGAAAAAACATCAAGAGAATTTGATCCAAATTTAAATAATCTGTTTTAGAAGAATATTATGAAAACAGAAGCGTCTAATAGTCTGAGTTCATCGTTGTGTGATTGCAGGTATTAATCATGTTGGTCTGTATTCCACAGAGTAAAGCAGTCGGTCAGTAAAACTCACTGGAAGGAGGAATCAGTTCCAGGCTGTTGCTGCGTCTCACAGGCTGCAGACCTGAAAAGACAAAGAGACTTTTTAAGAAAACTGAAATAAAAACATCTAAAGTTCTCCAGAAGCAGAGAAACCAAACAGGAATCCATATTGAATCAAACATCAATCTAAGGATTCGTTAGGTTTAACTAAACTCACCAGGTTCTGCAGCAGCCATGATGTCACTGTCTGACTGACCGGAACCAGAACCAGAACCTGAACCAGAACCAGATCCTAGACCAGAACCAGAACCTCAGGTTCCTGTCAGAGACGGTAAAATATCTGAGTGAAAAAACAAACAAACTACATGTTGGATGAAGTTTAGACAGTTTGACATCAGAAACAAAATGAATCCATTTACATTTTATGTGAAACAGAACAAAGATAAATTATTCATAACCTTCTGAATAATCAATAGAAAATCATTTTGGTATCAAAGCCATGAAACTGTTTTCATGTTTTCACTGGTTTCTGTTTTCACTGGTTTCATGTTTCATTTTCATGTTTTCACTGGTTTCATGTTTTCACTGGTTTTATCTGATGAGCTGCAGCTCTGGGAGGCTGGAAGGCCTCCTGACCATCACCCTAATCTTTAACTCCTGTCACATTCAAGTCAGGACTTTAACTAGGCCAATCCACACATTAATGTTGCTACCAGTCAGAAGAAACATGTTGGTCACATTAAGATATGATTTAATTTGGACCTAAATCTGCCAGAACGTTAATAACAATAAGTTAATAATGTATGTTATTATACAGTTATTAAACATTCTGACAGTCTGGGTGTAAATAATTTGCCTTATTGATGATTGTGGTTCTAATTCATAGATTTATTTCTGTGTGATCAGATTTAATGTGTCTTCAGTCTCACTGTAACATTTACCAACGACTCAGAGGCCATTTTAGTTCCACTGGGAGCAGAAACCACCAGTTCAACCAGTTCAACCAGTTCAAGCTGAGCGTTGAGCTGGGAGGAACCAGCTGGCTCTGAAAGACGTTAGTCTGCATATTTAGAGATGATGATTGAGTCTCAGTTGGCACAGAAACCAGATCAACAGGAAGTTTAAGGAAAAGAGACGAAAACAACTTGATGAAAACGTTTCAGCAGCTTTTAGTTAAACCATCGAAGAATAAAATAAAGAGACAAAACTTACTGACCAGGATTCTGAGATTCACCATGAATCCAGTTCAGGTGATAATCAGGTGACATCATCAGGTGACATCATCAGGTGACATCAGGTAGATGAACTCAGGTAATGTAAAATCTACAGTTTATAAAATCACTGCTAGTAAATGTAACACCAACATCTGATTATGAATCATTCAAACGTCCTGAAAGTACAATAGTAATAGATAAACATTATCCACAACCAGAAAGATAAATATTTCATAAACAGGAAAACAACAAAGAAAACGCCCAACCAGAATAAATCAGTAGCAGAGCTGAAAACTTCTATGTTGTTTTCTGTCATTGTGAATCTCATAACTATAAAAACTATTTTAATGAAGGAAATAACAGTTTAGATTAAAAAATAAGCTGAATAAAATAAACCATAACCTCATCATGTTTGTTCTCAGTGAACTTCACATATTTTCTGACAAAACAAACAGAAACATTTTTCTTGCCTCACCTTTGATGTTTGATGTCAGGAATAAAGTTAAAAACTCATCAGTTCTATTAGAGCATCTTAAAGTTTAGCTGAATAAATTCTTCTCCAGGTTGTTTCTGCTGCTCTGTCGAACATCCTCAGTTCGACTGCAGGATGTTTCACTGAATTCCTGCTCTGGGTGTTTCGGACATGATCTTCCTCATTCCTGCAGAAAAACGTTTCCTTCGTCTAAAAGCTGCAGGCCTCAAACTGAACCGACCAGATCAACACATGCAAAGGTTTCCTGTCTTCATAAACGGCCATTTTACTTACATAAAGTCTCAGGTTAAAGTCACATTCAGAGTTCAGTGAAATCATTGCAGCCCAGATTCCATCCTAATGAAAACCTGAGAGTCTCTGGACTGTCAGACTCAGCAGGTCTGATGTGTTTAGAACATGAAGGGATTTTATTTATTTATTGGTGCTGGAGATGTTTACTAAGATAAAGTGAACAGTGACTGCTGTCACTGTAAAACATTTAAAAGGGGGTTTAACTTTAAAATGAAAATCCACCTGCTGCCTTAAAAATGCAAATAAAATCAACAAGAAAATTTTTGGTTTAAATTCAGAAATTAAAGTTCATGAAGTTGATTTAACAAGAAGAGACAAGTTGACTGAATAGCTGCAATTTAAATTCTTCAATACTGAATTGTGAGTTTCAACTTAAAGCTGCAATTTAAACCAAATAATTAATTCACAATACATAAGAAAAAAACTGTCCTAATCTATTTATAGAGGACATGTCTCTGTGTTATTTTAAGCTAAAAAAAAAACTGCAGCTTTATAATAATCTTATTAAACATCACAATGAATTCTGCTCAAAAACATTTAAAGTCAGATCAGTGTAACAGATTTCCATCTCAGGATACATAAACAAGCCGCTAAGCATTCTGGGAAATAGTTCCCACTCACGTGCTCTTGTTTTCAAGTACAAAATAAAATTAGTTGATTCAACTGTTGCAGGTTTGACTAAATTAATGAAAAGTTAAAAACACAATTTATTGTAATTTTTCTTTTATAAACCACATTTTGGGGCCCAAGTTTAAAAAATGCCATTTAAAAGATTAGAAGTCAGTGAACACTACCAAATGTTTTACAGTGCAGGGGCTGACAGCTCACTTTCCTGATCATCAACTATTTTCAGACGGTTGATAGAAAACGATAGAAACACTGGGTGGGAAAAAAACTGGTTCTTGTTTTCCTTCTTCAGTCGAGGGGAGTTTCTGTTTTAACCTTTTTCAAAAGGGGCAGAGCTTTATTTCAGCCTGATGGATCATTTTACTGGGGCTCTGAGAAAACTGCAGACATGAACTATCAATAAATTAAACCAGATCCATTCATCTAGAAGTAAATCACAGGATGTCTGTAGTTTTGTCTTATAAACCTTCCTAACATTCCATCCATCCATTTTGCACCCTTGTCCCTTACTGGGGTCGAGGTTCTGGTGCTCTCCAGCTTTCGTTTTAGGTGAGAGGCCACCTGAACAGCCAACACAGAGACAAACACAACCAACTGGGGACTTTGAGAGACCAATTAACCTGACAGTCAATTTTTGACTGTGGAGGAAGCCTGGAGTACCCGGAGAGAACCCACCATGCACAGGAAGACCATGGAGACTCCATGCATAAAGACAGAGATTTACGAACCCAGAACCTCGTGCTGCAGGGCACATATTAACCAGCTGCACCACTGAGGCAAACCTTCCTATTATATTTGGTCATATTTCTCTCACATTACAAACAAACTGTAGGTTAATATTTACAGTAATTCTCCTCTGTGGAGAAACTTTCTAACATTAAAACCAGGAACCTGATGCTGAAAATAAATAATCATTTAAAGTTAAACTCACAGTCTGATAGATGGATGTTAATCTATTAATTATTGCTCATGTTTATTGCATCTAGTTGTACTGAATGTTTTATTACAGTGATCGTAAATGAATCTTACACAACAGCGCCCTCTTGTGGGGAAAAGAAAACAACAGAGATTTCCATATCATGCAAAATCCACTTTATAATCCTAAATACTTTTCTATATTCTTTAAGTGTATAGAATGTAAATATGCTTATATTCCTTTTGGGTTATATTTTCAGTCTGTCCATTCTTTCTGCTCCATGCTGTGTTTCTTGTCTATTACATCCCTGCATTTACTGAGGAACTGCTAAACAAGGTCATGAACTAATCAGTTCTGAATCCACCATTTGCCAAGTCAACTTGTTTGGTTCTTGATTAAATGAATCCACAAGGTTCCTCCCCCACCTGGTTACATTTTAGTTCCCACACTAGTGGCAAAGTTTCCCTTGTTTGAGGAAACTAAAGGACGAATGCTTCAGCAACATCAGGAGGGATTTTCTGAGGTACTTTGTCTGACTGAAGGTCATTTATTTCTCTCTATGGAAACAAGAGACACAGCAAACCATTGCTAGCATCGTTAGCTAACTGTTATCTTAGCTAACAATGCTAAGATGACAGCAAAGCTCATTTTAGACCCACAGTCCAAAAACATGACTGTCAGGTTAATTGGCCTCTAAATTGTCCCTAGGTGTGAGTGTGTGTGTGTGTGTGGTGTGTGTGTGCATATTTGTTTGTCCTGTGTGTCTCTGTGTTGATCAGAAAGGAGGGTCTGTGAAGCTACAATAACCCCAAGCCCAAACCAAAGCATTGCAGTTCTGCTTTATATAGACCATAAGTGAAGGCTTGACATGAGAAAAGGAAGGATTTAAAGCCTGCTATATCCACTTTAAGTCCCTTTCTACAACTGAACTGATTGTCATGAGTTGTAGTTTGGTGATGGTGAGAAAACGCAGGCAGAGCCGGGATGACGATGAGAAAACAAACACGGAGCGACCAGGGTGCACAGGGAAAGGCAAGGTTACACGACGAGACCAGGAGACGTAACACGACGAGGATCCAACAAGAGACAAAGACAACAGCTGGACTCAAATACACGGGGAGGACAATCAGGGAACGAGACACAGCTGGGACTAATCAAGGGGAGCAGACAGGACAACACAGGGACTCACAGATCTAACACACAGAAAACCTAAAAAAAATACACAGAGAACTCAAATCACAACACTGATAATAACCAGCAGTAGAGATGTTCAGAGTCATCGGCTGATTCTTTGTGATGAATCAAAAGAGCCGACTCACATCAACTGAGAGGCTCTTGTGTTTTCCTGCTCAGCTCTCACTCTCAGTGAATCCTTCCTGCTCAGAACTTTGTTTTTATTGGCATAAAGCAGCTTCACTTCTCATAAACTGAGCAAGTAACTAAGAGGAACTGAACCAGCCAATCCAAGCTGAGACATGTGATGTTTTAAACCAGGGTGAACTCCAGGCCTCGAGGGCCGGTCTCCTGAAACTTTTAGATGTGTCTCTACTTCAACACACCTGAATCAAATAATGAGGTGTTTAGCAGGACTCTGGAGAACCTGACTGCACTTAGGAGGTGATTCACTTATTTGATTCAAGTGTGTTGGACCAGGAGAAGAGCTGCAGGACGCCGGCCCTCGAGGACCAGGATTGCCCACCCCTGTTTTAATCCTAACCTGCACTGAGGACAAGGCTGGTTCTGAGTTCGGTTCTGTTTCTGTTGTAGTTCTGTTCAATAGATTTCCCAGCAGTGTTTTGTTTTCTGTTAGTTAAACATTAACATTTTGATTAAAATATAACAGAAGTAAGAATGTCTGCTTCACAACAAATGCATAAAATTAGGCAGGTATCAAAATTCTCATAGAGACTCAACAAAATAAATGATTTATAAAAACAAAACATTTTGATTTGTCCATTGAGCTAAAATATGAGGCTATTAATGATAAATTAAGAGACAGGTTTCCTCTGCAAGCTGAGCAAAAACAACAAACACTTTGATCAGCGTCACTAACATGCAGAAACAATTCACACAGTTTGGCTTGAGGAAGAATAAATTCAAACAATCTGTGTTTTTGTTAAAGTTTGATAAAAACCAGCAGCTCTGACTGGTTTGATCTTTTCTTCCATTCAGGCTTCAAAGCAGAAACATTTAAATCAACTTTTATTAAAAACTTCTTCATATCATCAGAGATGTAATAAACTGTAAATCCACTAAGTAATATCAACATTAAAATGAATTCAAACAGAGTATAAGAAAAACATTATTCATAACAATTTGATTTTTATTAAAAAACAAACATCCACAAACAAATACATTCAATTAAAAACTAAAACAAATTAAATGCATATGAAAAAGGCCTGGAAATGTAAACAACACAACAAACTAGAAAATGTTCCTGATTCCATAGTTTAGATCTTTGTTATATTATTAAATGATGGATTTGAAGATAGGATCAGGTTGTAATTTCTAAAACATCATTTCCTGCTGAAAGTTGTAAAAATAAATCACCAGGATCCAGAAGCAGCCAAGATAATCAACTGAAGGAAAAAACCTTTAATAATTAATCTTTCAATTTGAGCGTCCTGTTATAGAATTTTTTAACAAAGAATGAGAATCTGTTTCAATAGTAAGAGAAAGATTAATCTTTGCATAAGTTTCTTTATTCGAAGGCAAAAACGTTTGAAGAATTGTCTCACTGAGAGCCATCTGAAGAAGAGCCCAGAACGACACGTCACATCATTATATAGTGAGACAAAGACCCACCCAGAGTCTGACCTGGTCTCTACTGCCAGATGGACCACAGAGACAATCCTGATGAACCGTCCCTCACATCTTGGAGGAGAGGATTTAAGGAAGGAAAGAACCGATAAGGATCTCAGGAAGAACTTCTAATTCTACTCTATCAGTTACTAATGGCTGCAGGTCAATAAAGGTATAAACTACATTCCTCACATCAGTCCATTAAGACAATTGTCAGGTCAAGCATTTTACCCAAGATGTCTCAGGTCTCTGTCACAGTAGTGGAAACATCTAAACATTATCTGGAAACTTCTTTCATGGAGAAAACACATCTTACAGAATAAAAAACACAGCAGATAAAATCAGTAAATAAATGGTAATAAAGTATCAGTTCCACCAAAATCAAATAAAACTAAAACAAAACATTTTCTATTACATTCCTCAGCTCAGCAGTTCTGTCTTCTTAGTCCTTCACATGTAAAGTTAGTGTAGCTGCTTTTTTCAACACTAACATCAGAAAAATACATGGAAATATGTATAGTTTGAGCACATGTTTCATTTTATATTAAATGTTTTTATTTTCTAATCTCCAATTTTGCATTTTGTTACAAACTGATTAAACCAGTAAAGTTAAAATAAAAGTGAAACACCAATAACAAATACAAAATAATGCAGTAATCTCACAGGTTAGCATTAATATGCATTCAATTGGGTAAGCGCTATGCATTCTGGGAGTCAGAGTTTATTTTGTCTCTTTTGTTCTCTGCAGTTATTTTCTTTCTCCTACTTTAATCAGATTCAGGATTAACTGTATTGGTCAAAGTTTTTCTGCACAAACAGGAGAATTTATTTTGGTTTCAGTTTACTGGTAACATCTCCCTGGTGTAGCAGCTGCCTTTATTCTCCTTCACCATGGTGTTGATCAGTTTGATCAGCTCAGTGACTTGTGAGCGATTCTTATCATAGTTATTAAACACATGGTATCTTCCTTTGCAGTCTCTGATCAGCTGCTGACAGGCCTCATCACATCCAGTTTCAATATATTCTTCAATGGTGTCCTCATCATGTTCCAATCTGTCTCCATTGGTAAAGAGGACAACTGTAAACTTTTATATTTGTGTCCCAAAGCTGTTTCAATCATTGTCAGTGTCTCTGTATCTTCCCCTGTAGTGAATCTGCCGACTGGTAAAACCAGCAGGAAGACATGAGGCCCTGGATCCACCAGGCTGATACACGACTGTAACTCATCATTAACCTGATCTGAGGCAATCTGGTGTCAAACAGACCAGGAGTGTCAACAACAACAACATGTTGACCTTCGACCTCACAGTAAGCTTCTTACGGTTTAGTAACTGACTGTGGAGAAGCTTCAGATTTAAACTTCTTTCTTCCCAGGATGGTGTTTCCTGATGAGCTCTTCCACTGCCGGTTTCCCAATCAGAACCATCCGGAGACAACCTGGGAAATTAGAGCAAAAATAATAAATATAACATGATTAGATCAAAATGCAAAATTCACAGTTCACTTTAACAAACCCAGAGTTCATTTTATAGTGTTATAATTGAATTTATGAATTCATATGTTATGTTTCTAATGTTAAATATTAAGTGTGTTTATTTATGATGTGGAAGAACAGCCTCTGGTAGAAATGGATAATATTGATCCAAATAATCAATCAAATCAGCAGATTCAGGAAACTCAATTCACCCGTAGACAGAAGCAGGAGGCACATCTTCTCTCTCAGAAAGGGAAGTATGGGGAGAAGAGGAGGTGCAGCAACGATACATGAAAGGAAATATAGAACTAATCTCGAGAAGGTAGATAAAGAATAGAGAACATCTTTAAAATATAATTTCAACTGTTAGTTGTTACCTGAGTCAGTGGATTTGTTTTCAGCTCATTTACTTCAAAATTTTTTTAAAATTTGGGTTCCCGCGTCCCTTTTCTTTTGTGTCTGGGGGAAAGACAAAGATTTGGATCTGTTGCCATAACAATTTTCTAGGGTCTTACTCTTAAATTTTCATTAAATTTCCCAAAAAAAAGAACCCAAAAAAATAGTGTTCATCTGAAAATTTCTTTTCCTTTTTTTGTCTAATGATTTAGGTGTGTAAATAATTTGATTCTCATCTTCAGAAATGTTTTCCTCTCTGTCCCCAAAGTTCTGATTCTCAGTGCTCGGTTTTAGCCAGACATCTTAGCCAGACATCTTTGTAAATAAATGACACATCTGTAGGCCTGTCGCGATGAATGATAAATCAATTAATGGACGATTAAAAAAGCTGTCGAGTAAGTTTCATTTATCGTTATTATCGTTTCTCTCTGCATTTTCCATGACACTGGATGAGATCAACTCCTGCTCTCCGTGACCCTCCCTTCCTCTTAGTGCCCCAGATCCTCCAGCCCATCGTCTGGTGTCCAACAATGGGCCCAAAGTAATGGCTAAGTCCAGTTAACTGATTTTAAAACCAGCATTAATCAACGTTTTACTCCAATCTACCTGCAGTGCATGTGGCTGGTGTCAGTAAAGTCCTGACTGAATGAATATCATTAGAACCTATTGTTGGAAATGATAATTCAATTATGCTAGTTTTAACTTTAACTACATGTTTAAATATTAGACAGATCAACATTATCTTGAGTAGGACTTCATTTTAAGTTAGATTTAGAGTCATGGCTTAATCAACATAATCTGATCAGTGGAAGATAAATGTGCTAAGACTAAGATCCAAAAGTCTGTTTTACTTGATGTGCCACTTGGTGGGACAACAGGAGGGGGTCTACGTAGAGATAACTGTTTCCTGAACCCATATAAGGGTTGGGGCCCTTTGTCATGTGTTTTAGAGGATATATATATACATCTAATCATCTCTCTAATGAAGATGATTACATCTGTTGTATTCATAACCTTCATACTTTTTCTAATATTCAGCTTTTATGATTTTTCTCCCCAAGGAGGAATCAGCTCCATCCTTTTGGCAGAATTGAGAATTACAATATAAAATGTCAGTTGTGTTTCACAGTGGATGTTTCAGATCCTGCCTATTAATGAGCAATCAGTCATCCAGATTTCATGGAGGAAATAAGGTGGTGGCAATTAGGAAGCATACATACAACAGTTTGTATGCTGTTTAATCCCTGGTAATAATTTGAGCTATTTTCGTCCTGCATGTGGCATGTTTTTGTAGTCACTGTGCTAAATGATGCCTCAAAGCAAATGTCGATATTTCAGGAACCATAAAAGGCGTGGATTTCATTCACCCACCAGAGGAACAGAAGAACGTTTCTATACTTTTCAAATGTATATATATATATATATATATATATATATATATATATATATATATCATCCAGGCTAGTGGTAACCTATTTGCTATTTTAGCTAGTTTTAGCTCATTTTGGCTTTTACCTGGGTTTTTCACACTGCATGGATTATATCTTACCTTTCTGCAAGTCTTCAGCAGTTGGCTTCAAAACATTTTGGCATTTTCACCCAAAGCATTCAGCATTGATCATTCAGCATTCACACTTGCATTTTCATAGGAAGTGCACACTTTCTAGTTCTATTTCTTTTTCTATTTAATCAGAGTAAATCATAGTTAGGCAGAGAGAGTGTCATGAAACAAGAACACCAGGCTTCTCGAATAAAAGGAAGGAAGTTTCCAGCTTGCAGATTCATAAAAATAGTTTAAACAATTCCTTATTTCAAAGCATGAAAGTTTTAAAGAATGAAATCTAAACATTTTGAGTAATTGAATAAGACCCATTGCAAAATACTTATATTAATATTATTTTACTTGTAAGAATAAAAAACTGTAACTTTGGTATCAAATAATTTTAATAATAGATTATTCTTGGTTTATTTTCAGAAGAACGTCTGTAATAACACATTAAGATTATAATAGGAGTAACTAATAAGTTATGGTAATCATAATATTATAAACTAGAAAATTCCTGCAGAAATTTAAATGGGGCCTGCCAAAGTGTGCCCGTCGGTTTGGACCCAGCGTTGTGATGCTAAAACTTAGCATCAATGCTAAGCTTAGCTAAAAAATTACAGAGTAGCATGTGGAGAAGCAAAAGCATGTTGACTAACATGGACTTGTGCAAATAGATACATTGAAATTTTAAAAGCCAAATGCTCATGTTAGCATAAATGCTGTCACTGTAATGTGAGGTATCACTAGCATGATGTGTCTATTTGACTTACTCCAGTCAGTATACTAAACATGCCTAATAAGCAAGAAAAACAGGAAACTTTTTAAAGGAAAAGGCTAATGATGTGCAAGACAGTGCACTAACCTGAATCAAACGATGTGAGGGCTAATATTATTTGCACCGCCTGTGGCGGTCACATACTAGGGCAACAGATAATAGAGGCTAATATTATGTCACCGCCTGTGGGGTGCATTAATCTCAGAGGGGTATTTAGGCTTTATTTTGAAATTTTCAATGAGCTTTATTTTAAATGACCACACTAATTCAATGTGTAAAGTGGTTTGGTTAATCCAGCTATATAATGGCCAAAAAAGCAAGTAATTCTAAAAGCCAGCTAAACGCTCTTCTGTAGTAACTGACAGTTCCGCCATGTTGTAGTACTAACCTGTTTAAAGCAGTTAGTTTTCTAACTGCTTCACATAACCGAGAAAAGATAAAGGCCAGAGAAATAATCAGGCATTTAAAACATTTTGTTATAAATGCTACAATAATCCCATGGTGACTCTGGTTGGGTTAAAAAACTTATATGGTGCCCAAAACATTGGGAAGTAGAGAGGGGGGGTTGCTGCAACAACAATACATGAAAAGGGAAAAAATGAAATTTATCTCCAGAAAGGGAGATAAGC
>CADWAE010000172.1:600000-868468 GCA_902982915.1 Phalloptychus januarius
ATGATATTCCAGATACAAATCAGCTCCTGTGGCAAAAAGACAGTTTCAGACTTGAAGAACTCTTCACCTGACAACCTATTATGTCCAGTTTAATTGTATTTAGTTCTGCTGTTACTGTGAACTAATTAGGATTTTATCTGTTTCTAATCCTAGTATCAAACTGTTGGACCAATTTGAGAATAAGATAATTCTGCTAAATTGGTAAAACGAGAGGAACACTTACATAAAATACTGCCCTCTTCTGGGCAGCAGCTTATGCTGCCCAGAAGGAGGGGAGAGAAAGATTTATTAAAAACAGACCTACATACAGTCAGTCCTATTCAACAAAATAGATTTTATTGAAAAGTTATTGCATGTCAGTGACTCAATTTACAAAATAAAACACTTTATATATAGATTAATTACACACTCGTGTTTTCAAGCATTTTTACTGTAATGATTAATTTCTACTTACAACAAATGAAAATACATTTAAAATTAGAATATAAGACATAAGATTTTTTGTCCGTTATGTTTCCAGAACATAAAATTATTTATCTATTTGTCAGCGACAAATAGATAAATAAAGTCTTTGTCATTGGAGTGCAGCAGATGGGTGCAAGAGTGTCTCCAGGGGACAGAATGGATGGAAGGTGTACAGATAGACGTCACAGCTCTTTGGAAAAAGCTGTTCCTTAGACACAACAATGCTCTCAATCACGGTTCTACGCAACTTCTTGAGCAACTGAGGAGGAAGTTCAGCCCTTTTCAGTTTCCTGACAAAAAAAACAAACAGTCTTTGAAGAAGAGTTGCTGCACACCTTGTCAGAAAAGAAGTGTTCCAAGTCAGGTCCAAGGGGATGTGCATGCCCAGGACTTGGATGTTGTCCATGTACTCAACCACCTCCCCTTGAATTGGAATAGTTGTGTACACTGAAATCCAGGATCTCCTGTAGGAGGAGGTCTCCACTATGACCTCCTTGGTCTTCCTGGTGTTCACTGAATACCATTGGGACAAGTTCTAGATCTCCTCTCTGTACAGAGTCTCATCATTGTTTGTTATCAGACCCACTACGGTGGTATCACTTGCAAACGTTAGACCTGTTAAGAGGAATGGATGGCTACATAGTGGTGGGTGAACACCCTGAGGTGACTGTATTGAGGTCACACTTGTGACTGTCCTCAATACAGATTTTGGTTCCCCTGATAGGGGACCAAAATCCTAGATCTGAGCCCTCTTTGAAAATCTTCAATTGAGAGAACAGTTTTGAAGGGATGAGGAGGTTTTGATCTGCAGATCAGTGGAGTGCAGGCAGAGACGAGTTGATCAGACAGATTAAATCACTACAGCAGCCTTGTATGCCCCTTTGATGTTACAGTAAACCTGATCCAGGATATTTTTCTCTTTTGTTGGAAAAATCTGTACATTTATGAATTTTGTTTTCAAATTTTATTAAATTGTTTTCAAATGTATTTTTCTGACCATTTGAAGGAATGCCTTCCTTCAAATGTTCTATTCAAACCGTATTTATTAAACCAAGTGTGTAATTAACGAGTAAATGCAACAATATCAATAAGTCAATATCAAACGAGTTCAAAATTTACCAACTGTTTTCATCTTTAAACATGTAATAAAGTGCTTTAGTTCAGCAGAACATACTGTTTGAAAAGTATTTACTTGTATTTTTATTTTTTTTTTACAGATCACAAAACATTGTCCAAAACAAAAAAAAACTAAAAATCTCATGCATTTCATATCTGAAAATACAAAATGTTTTTTTAAAGCAAAATTGCAAATAGGGCTCTATATCTTGACATGGATGACTAGCATTCAATTTCCAGTTTCAGACTCTTCCTGCAATCTAATTGGCTCTCCGCTGCAAAGAATTCCAAACCAAAACATTTTGCACAGTGTTGGAAAATATTTCTAAGAAACTTTGCCAATATCAATTTTTTTAATGTGACTTCTAGTTTTGGAGTTATAAGCTGAAACACATATTTTCTTACCACAGTGCCACCTACAGGTTAATGTGGCTGAATATTTGCATCCAAGTAGCCGTGTTGGTAGTGAATCTGGATACCAAATAAAAATTCTAAGACTTTTCAGGGATGGAGTAGCAACACAGTATGAGTTTCAGCAGAGGAACATCATAATAAGAAGAATGGAAAAACAGAGTAGCCATCCGCTAACTCCCACGGGGTTGGACCCCTAAATTACCAGAATATCAGGCAGCAGGCTACTGCAGGTATCTCACACACACTGCTATAACCTGACTCAGGACTGACTCAGACGAAATATCAAAAAGGTGTGATTACCTGACTGAGACAGGAAGTGTTTCACCACACTGCTTGTCCCCAGTGGTGTTACATAATTCTTGTTTCCCTCTTTGTGCTGCAGACCTTCGATATGACAGTCCAGTGGCTTAAGTAGGCCCGCTGACAGCAATTCTGTATAAAAACTGAACATACACGTCATCAGAAACTGATACGTGGATGTTTGTTAACGTCAGAAACGATCAGGTGAGTCGTACTTGCTGTGAGACTGAGCGTATGCAGCAGTGGCTGTAATGTACTGGGCTCCAAGGTCAGCGGAATGAGATGTAGGGTCAGGAGGACGGCTGGTAGACATCCTACCCCCTGGCACAGAGTGGACATACAGAGGTTAAAGAGTTCCTGTTCCAGGTTGGAAATCTGCACAAAGGCATGTCTATACAGAGCTCCACTTATACACTTAAAGTGCAAAATCCCCCCAAAAATAACATTGATTAAGTGATGGATGTGTGTGAGACAGGAACTACAATTTTCCTGAGGGAAAATCCCAAAGGGATTAATAAGGTTTATATCTATGTATCTAAAAGTCCTGCGCAGTCCTTAAAATGTACTGAATTTCACCATCTTTCATAAAGATTCTTTTAATTTGTTTTGGACGTTATGCCAAAAACTTAAGCTTCGCAAATGGGAAGCAAGGGGGACAAAGCAAAAGGAAAAATTAAAGAACAAAGAATAAAAACAAATATTTGACCACTAATATTATGACTATTATGGAAATATCGACGGTCACAGAATATAATTCCTATATTTTTGGCCACACTGAAACTTGTACTTGTAAACGCTACTACTCAAGTACTGATGTTTTTTAGAAGTTGAAATGTGGTCACAATATTTGATAAGAGCTACCATATTCTGTGGCATCTATATTACCATAGTATTATTGTAAAATGTTACATCTTATTCTTTCTTCAGTTTTTTTCCCTCCCCGCCCACAAACACACACAGACGCACGCCCACGTTCCCTCCCCGCTTCGAAGTTTACGTTTTTGGTGTTGCTAGCATGCTCTTCTTCGAGGTCAAGGTATGACAAAGTGTGGTCAAATGTAACAGCGCCTCCTGTTACATGGTCATCGACATTGTTCCGAATTAAAGACTGAATTCAACTGTCGAACCCATGAGACATAACCATCTGAAGGCTGATTCTTTTCGGGTCTCATCTATTAAACCCTTAACCTAATTAAGCTGAAATGTCTTGTGAACTGACCTGCGCCCCTTGCCTTGTCCCACACCACCAGCTGAACTGAACCCTGCAGCGCTCTCTTCAACAGATATGCGCACAAGCTGCCCGTCAAGCCTGCTCCAACGATCAGAACCCGGGACATCTTTAAGGTCACCGGTCACGTCGGAAGAGTCCGGTTCCAGCACTTCAGTTAAACTGGGATATAAAACCAGGTCCTGCAGAACTGCAGAAGACAAAACAAAAGTTATTGCGCCATTTTTGATGACCTCACATCCGGCAAGACGCTTCAAAATAAACGTTGTCTTCCGACCAATCAGAGAAAGAGTGACATGAAGTAAGTCTATGACAAGGAGTCGTGTGACCAGCAGAGTTCAGAGATCAGCGCTGCAATTGGACAATATTTGAGTTATAACAGCTTCTTACTTCACAGAGTTAAGTAATACAAGTGTTGTCCGGGTGAAAGAGGAACGGAGCCGGTAAGCGAGTTAAACCAGTTAAATAAACTAGTAACAGACTTCAAATATTCAGTACTCTGTAACTATGTATAACTTTAGTAAGTTAATAAATCTGTAAAGGACAAACTGGAACGTAATCTAGTTCAAAACGTTCTTAAATTGAAAACTTAAGAAAACAGACTATAAACGTGTTATAAAGATGTGTTGTAAATATTTACACCTAGTATAGTTTGATTCTAAACATGGCTACTGGCTGAAATCAGCCAGAAACACAATCATATTGTCTATGGAAAGCTGTATGCCAGGCCGTTTTAACATAAATTAGAATTATAAAAATGCATTTTGACTAGACAAAACTACCGCTTCGTATTGCACTTGGTGATTTATGGCTTGGATGCAGCTGCTCCACCATGGAAACCCACTTACAAGATATCTTAAATCAGAATTATAACTAGTCAGAAGAAAAAGTGATATATCTTGAACTTTATGACTAATCATAATCTAACTGTTGATATCTGAAATATGTTCTAGATAGTCAGAAATTAATTGCAAATCTCTTAAATTTTAATTCAATCATACATACATTCAAATTGGTCTTAGTTAAACAATACAGTATGCTCATTTAAAGTAGATTAAAAGTTTCTGTCTAAATAGAACCAACAGATTGCATTGAGTCAACGTCTTTCAGCATATTCAGCTCGACTTTTATGAGCACATAGCAACAATCGCTTCAGTTGTGTCTGAGTTGTGTCTGACTTTATAGCAAAAATAGCAATATAAAACAGGGATTCTTGTCTTGGTCCCTGAATGCAGCACTTTTAACTCTCTTTTTCAGATCATGCTGTGCATTTGGGTGTGGATGTTGTTCCTCTCCACTCTCATTCACCGAAGCTGCACCATTGGTGGCCAATGCCACTCAGAGAAACTCCACTGCAGGCTGGACCCTGAAGTGAATATGAATATTGTGAGTGGATCTTGCATATTTCTTAGCCTCAGGTGGTGCTGTGCTTCCTTTGTACTGCAAGAGAGCAGGAAGTGCCTCTTGAGTTTCCCTTTCCTGACTCTTCTCACCCAAACAGGAGGCTTGGCGCATCTGGATTTAATAAATTCATATACATGACCTTACGGAGTTTTTTCACAATAACTTAGATAACAGCTGCCCCAAGGGAGGAGTTTTTTCAATAAAAATTTGAACTCCAACACGGTAACATGATTTTTTAATGTACTGACTTCAGTCTGTTTGTTTGGTAAGAACTGATGTGAATTGATGTCCAACATCTCCAACATGGGTGAGACTAAAGAGCTGTCCAAAGATATTAGGGATACAATTGTTGATCTACACAAGGCTGGATGGGGTACAAAGCCATAAGTAAGAGGCTGGATGAGAAGGTGACAACTCTTGGTTAATTATTTGAAGATGTATGCCATTACTGCATTACTGTCAATTGACCTAGGCCTGGAGCTCAATGCAATATATCACCTCGTGGAGGATCATTGATCATGAGAAAGGTAAAAAAAATCATCTAAGAACTACATGGGAGGAGCTGGTAATACACTGAGATGTAGTAGTTTAGAATCCTGGAGTGCATGCAAGGCTCCTCTGCTCAAGAAAGTTCACATCCAGGCCCGCCTCAAGTTTGCTAGTGAACATATTAGTGACTCTGAGATAGACTGGGAGAAGGTGCTGTGGTCAGATGAGACCAAGACTGAGCTCTTTGGCCACAACTCAACTCGACATGTTTGGAGGAAGAAAAATATAGAATATTTAGACCACCATCCCCACTGTCATGCATGGTACTCCAAGTATTATGTTTTTGGGGTGTTTTTCTTCTGAGGACACAGGGCAACTTTCCCGTATCGACAGGAAGATGAATGTGGCCACGTATTGCAAAGTTCTGGGTGACAACCTTCTTGCCTCCACCAGTGCACTGAAAATAG
This sequence comes from Phalloptychus januarius, assembly GCA_902982915.1. NCBI lineage: Eukaryota > Metazoa > Chordata > Actinopteri > Cyprinodontiformes > Poeciliidae > Phalloptychus > Phalloptychus januarius. The sequence goes on from CADWAE010000172.1 coordinate 605,884, forward strand.
ATCGTGGATGGGTCTTCCAGCACAACGATCCAAAACATACAGACAAGAAAACAAAAGATTAACTCCTTAAGAAGCATATGATGGTCATGGAATGGACTAACCAGGCTCCTGACCTAAATCACATAGAAAATCTATGGAGAGAGCTGAAGTTTGCATATCTATATCCATATATATATATATATAGATATATATATATACTTCACTAATCTTACCAAACATGGAGAACCACCATGTTTGGGTTTATCAGAACAAGAATCCAGAGAAGCCCCTACTAGTTTATAAATTATGGACTACTTCTTCTTAAACACGGGGAACCAATATGTAGTTTTATGCTTTTTACCTTTTTGTCTTTCTTTTTGGTTTTGTTGTTTTGTTTGTATTTCTCTCTAATTCATGTAAAGCGTTTTGAACTTCCTTGTTGCTGAAAATGTACTATATAAACAGTTATCTTACCTTACCTTGTGTAAGACATAAAATCACAGTATGATATGAATATATTCAATTTAGTGCAATCCACAAGATATATAATTTCCTAACGGATAAACGTTATTATTTTTTTGCAAATATTCAGTCAGTTGGAATTTGATGCTTGCAACCAGTTCCAAACAAGTTGGGCCAGGGGCATGTTTACTACTGGGTAACATCACCTTTCCTTTTAGCAACACTCAACATGCTTTTGAGAACTGAAGACACTAATTGTTCAATGTTCTTGCTTGGTTATACCTTCAGTTGCTCAATAGTCTGGGGTCTCCAATGTTATATTTTGCATTTCATAATATGCCACACATATTCAATGGAAGATTGTGGGTGATTTATTGTTCATTCTATCTCAGTGTGAGCAGTGATTTTATGTCTGCACATGACACAGTCAATTAAATCAATGCACCAACCCCAGAAAACCTCGAATCCTCACATGAAATCTCTGGTCATAACCAGTTTTTTGGGGGGGACAGTGCTGTGTTGTTAAAACTGAACAAAATAAAATGAAACACAGCTAGTTATCGTCCCTTTGCTTTTGATTTGAATGTTTTAGGTTATTTTTCTGCTAGCTGTTGAGTTTCTGTACCTCTGTCACTCAGACAGAGATCATTCAAAGGTGGGGTTACCCTTCAGAGGAGCATGAGGTTTTGACAGAGGACGGCTACATTCTGACTGTCAATAGGATCCCCCATGGACTCAAGCATACAGCAGGTCAGCATTTCTATTTAAAGTTTCTCTTTACACACTCACGGGCAGTAGGATGTTCTTTCTTCCTTGGCTTCAACTTTCTTCCCTGGTTTCAATCGTGTAGGTCCAAGGCCAGCAGTCTTCCTTCAGCATGGACTTCTGGCTGCTGGGAGCAACTGGATCACCAACCTCCCCAATTCCAGTCTGGGTTACGTACTGGCAGATGCCGGCTATGATGTGTGGATTGGGAACAGCCGAGGGAACACCTGGTCCAGGAAACATCAAACTCTGAGCCCAGATCTTGAGGACTTCTGGAGGTTCAGGTGTTAACTTGAAGCTGATATACATTCATGTCCAGAGATCTGTTTACAGAATATACTTAGATTTCAAGCATCTAGCCATTTAGACTGCAGAAAAATTCTGAATTAACTTCTAGAAGAAACCATTACCAGACTTCTACTGCAGGTTGCTCTGGAGAACAGGGCTCTGAAAAATTATTTTGGATCAAATTGGCCTGAAATAGTCAGTTCTGACCAATTTGACAAACTTGAACTGTTTTTTCTAAATGAAGTGTTTTCTGAGTCATGCTGTTTTTTTCTGACTCTCCAGCTTTGAAATAAAGTGAATCAGATAGTTCTAAGACATGTTGTCTTCCACTATTCTGTATTTCAACAGCTATGACGAAATGGCTCTGAAAGATCTTCCAGCAGTTATCTACCACATTCTGAAGGCTACTGGTCAGGAACAGATCTTCTACATTGGACACTCCCAGGGAACGACCATCGGTACCCGATCAAGCCTTGATCACTTCTTTCTGGTCTGCTGCAAAACACTACCTTCATTTATATGCTAACTTCTGTCTCATTTTGCAGCATTCATAGCGTTCTCCACTCTGCCAGAACTTGCCAGTAAGATTCGCCTGTTCTTTGGACTTGCTCCTGTGGCGACTGTGGCATTTACCGACAGCCCCATGACCAAACTGTCTGCCCTACCAGATTTTCTGATCTGGGTAAGAATTAGTTCCTGGTCACAACACCTGTTTAGGAAGCACAAGACAGGTGACAAAAACTGACAAGGTTTTGCTGGTTCAGTTGTTGGTGGAAATTAGAAACAGAGATTAAACACTGCAAATGAATAGACCATGCAAAATATTAATTGCATGAAAAATATTAACCCGGGTGGGGTGGAGCAGTGAATTTCTCTGTTCCCTGAGAAACAGATATTCCACAAATTGTAGCTTTTCAAAAAAAGGACCAACAATATGATGGGTTTGTTCTTACATTAAAATACCCATAATATTATTTATTATCTATTCAAAAATTCTAATTCACTTTGAAATATTAGCAGACCTACATTTTCTTAATGACATGCTCATTGATGCACCTTGCAGGACTTGTTTGGGAGGCGGGACTTCCTGCCACAGAGCGAGTACATCAAATGGTTGGCTGAACATGTGTGTGCAAAGGCTTTTCTGAGGGAGCTGTGTGGAAATCTCTTCTTCATCCTCTGCGGTTTTGACGAGAAAAACCTTAACATGGTTGGTACCTCTGACCCTGAATAGCAGAACTTTGTTCTATTTTATTTACATGAAGATTTAAGCTCAGTCAGACGTTCCTGTTTGTGACAGATTTGCATTAGGAAACCTTTACTGTGGAAAACATGTTCATCTGTCAGAAGATACATTTTATTGGATGAATTTGGTTTTATTTCAGCTTGATATCAGCAGTGTGATTATCTAGATTACCAGTTATCTAGCTGATCAAAGCTAGATTAATGTAATTTTAGCTAATCATACTTCATACTTAGCTGAGGAAAACTTTGTGATGTGTTCCAGACTCGGATTCCGGTCTACACAACTCACTGTCCTGCTGGGACCTCTGTCCAGAACATGGTCCACTGGGCACAGGTACCTGACCAATATGGCTTCCCCATAAATCACCTTTAAAATCCACAGACATTGAAAGTATGAAAACAACAGGGAACTTGGTTGCTCCATTGTGTGAACTGGAACTATATATATTATATTTAAACAGAGTTTCTCTGAAAACTTCTTTTACAATGTTTCTCCACTGATTACAGGCAGTCCATGGAGGGAAGCTGATGGCATTTGACTTTGGACCAGAAGGAAACATGAGGCATTACAACCAGGTGAGTGTGAAACTGGAACCATAAAGACCAGGAAACATCCGAGTCCACGCAAAATTACAGATTTCCTTATATAAACAGGGTCAAACACAGTCCTGGTTCTATCAGAGTCCCAGAAAATCCAGGTGTTCAAAGTCCAAGACATTTTTAAGATTGGTTGGTACAGGACTGAAAAATCATATCAAATTCCAGATCAATGCACTACTTCAACCTGGATATGACTGATGAAATATTGATTGAGAAACTTAATGAAGCTTCAAACCTCAAGGCACAGCGGCTAAATAATCTAAAGAGAAACAACCCCAAAACAACAAAGATCAACGAGCTCCTAACTGAAGATGAACCACCCAGCTAATCCCTGACCAAGGATGACAAGGCGACAGCTTGAAATGCACATCTTGGTGAACAAACTGAGAAATGAGGTTGCAGAGAGAAAGCAGATGTTCATCGCTTCCCTGAAAACTAGTAAATGGCAGACAGCAAAAAGGACATGGGACGCTAGCAATACCCAAAGAAAGAGGAGCTGCAGAACCTGCCAAGACAACAGAAAGGCAGACGACTGACCCATTGCTTCAAATGTGGCCAGCCGGGTCACATCTCCAGTGGATGCAGAGCTCAGAGGGCCACTGCCCTGTGTCACACTGTGACCAGCAGTGACACAGCCACCGCATGAGGAGTCTTGACGCTGCCATTACTGCCACCAGGAATAATCAGTGGACACTTCACTCTAGAGGTGTTCAGGTTGCTCAGCTGCCATGTATTGCTCCAAAGCATGTTAAACAAAACACTGGCAAGAACACAGCCATACATGTAAAGCAGTGAAACGAGCTGAACAATATTTGGGTGAACAAAATTAAGAGTTGTTTTCCACTCATAGAACATTTTGACATTTTCTCAGATAAATGGGAAGAAATTAGTAAAAATAACTGGTAGGTGAACTGTTCTTTTGACAATCTATATATTGTCAAAAGATGAGCTCTTAGGATCAGAACCATTAAATGAGCTTGTTGCTAATCAAGCACATCGATTAGCAGCCATTTACAGGTGGATTCCTGTAGAGTTTAAACTTACTGGAGTTAAAAAGTCCAGCTCTAGCCTCTTAGTGCCTGTACTGGTCTATAGTGACCCAAATGTGGATCAGGACCCTGTTATTAGGTACAGTGTGATAGAGAACGTTATTAAAGAGCAATTGAAACAACAGGGTACTAAAAGCAATGATATTGCTAACATGTTCACCGATTGTTTGTATCTTCTTAGACATGTATGAAAGAATAAGAGCAAGACTTCAGATACGTTTTGATGAAGGAACATCATAACAGGATAGAATCTAAAAGATGGTGTTGCGTAATTCGGCCCCTTTCATGAAATGTGTCTGGTAGAAAATATAACGATCCTGACAATAAGGACAGATTTTGGATTCTTCTTCTTGTTTTTATTTAACTCATTAAATGGAATTTAAGATGATCAGTCAAAATCTTATGGAGATAAGGGCTATATAAAAATAATGAATATGATAAATGCCCACCTCTAGACAAAGTGCATGCTGGAGACAGCACAAAAACTGCGTAAATGGGCATAATAAGGACTTCTGGGTTGAGAAGACCAATCTACGCAAAAGCCAGACTGAAAGATCCTATTGAGATTCTGTTGAGATCTTTATTTGTAAGAATATTACTTTTAACCACAATGTGAAGCCAATGGCAATTTCCACATAAATTTCTGATAAATATTATTAGACATGAAGTGACAAAGTGTAGTATCCATCTTTGGAACAAGGAAGGATGAACGAGATGTAAGTGAAGGATGTTATGGGGGCGATGGCATATGTCTAAGTTGATGAGTTTAATTCTAGAAAGTTTTTTTATTCTGTTTTTATTTCTTTTGTGATAATTTTATTACTTACCCTGCATATAGTTTCTTTTTGGTCTCGTATCCAGATTAAGTGTTAAATATATTGGCCAATGGTCTGATAAGTTTCTAGTACCAATTTTACAACATTTTAATATGTGTCAGACATTTCCTAAGAACCAAGAAGAGACCAATTGTTGAAAATCGTGCATGAGGTGGAGCGAAATAGGTCAAATCTTCCTGTTGAGTCCCGTCAAGCATCCAGTAAACCAATATCATCCAGTTCCCCTTTAATGGTTTACTTTGTGGTGTGGTTGCCCTTTTGTTATTAGATGTATACATTTTATTACAGCCTGCATTAAAGTCATCTGCGCATATTAATACACCTTGCAAATCTGATGAAATAACTTCTAGGCCTTTTTCTAAAAAGTGACGGTCATAATTTAGGGGCATTTAGATAGAGACAAGGGTAAACAATTTCCCCTCGATCCTACCCCGAACCTATCTCTCATCCTTTAGTAGAACCTGTGCAACCGGGACCTAAGTCCTGGGTGTTGGTACATAGGAACCACCAACCCATCCACGTTTTTGACAGATTTTCCCCGCTCAGGAACACACCCGCTCAGAAGCCAACTCTGGTAATTGACAGCTCCATAGAAAGAATCGTGGCATTAGAGACATCAGTGACCTTAGTCAAATATTTGCCAGGGGCAAGAACGGGCAACATCATATCCTACCTACATAAAACAGCTGGTTACGGGTAAGGCACTGGTGGTAATGACACCCGGTTACACCAGTTGGAAGTCACTGAAGTTAGTGTTGCTTCAGTGTGAGTTTGCCAAAACAATGAAGTAGTTTTCTCTGGTCTTCTGCCTGATTGGACCAGTGATGACATGTTTAGCAGCATGTTGTCATTTAATGGCTGGTTGTCTAGGTGGTGTCCTGAAAACGATGTGGGCAGTGGCGGCTTATCCATATGGGCACCATACCTCCTGACGTGGAGGGGGGAAACAATCTAAAAATAACTTATAAACATTTTTCTAAAAGTTGTATTAGCCAGTTTTCCTTAATAGTCTGCGCCTAAATGTAATTAAATTATTTACACAGCATTTCCACCAACTGACTCTCATACAATCCAAGAGAATATCATTTGTAACTTTCACAAGTGCTGTTTCAGTTCTATGATGAACTCTGGAACCTGACTGAAACTCTTCAAACAGGAAGTACAAAAGGGCCGGACCTATTGCTGCTGGGTCACTGATTCTGTGTTCTTGCAGTGCAATAATTAATGCCTTTTGCAGAGTTAAAGAAGAATAAGATTTAATGTAGAATAGATGTGTGTGCCAATTCCAAGTGTGCAGGTGTTAGAATGGTGAGAAAAAGGCGCCAACTCCACAACACTGAGCACAAAAGGCATGTAGCCTTGTCTCCCAGAGGTCACATTAGCAACAAGCAGGCAGAGATCAGAAATCTGGCCTAGGACTTAACATGATTAAGTCCTAGACCAGTATATCACAGGGAGAAATGCAGGATCCTAAGCCTGACACCAACCCATCCCTGCCAACATGTCCACCAGTGCAAGCCAAGCTTGAAAGCAGTGACTCCTGCAGCCAGGTGCCTGCACAAACTCCTACAGAATGCCCAGCTGTGAGGTCAAGGAACCTCTCCACATTCAACCCGCCATGCAGGTGCTTAAAAGGAACAACAGAAAGAGAGCATAATGCCATTCTGCTCAGTCATGCTGTCTCAGGAGGGCCAAGATAATAAATGGAAAGTACACCCACTTCATTCTATTGTCTGCTCACATTTCTATGTTTAGGATGGCCACAGAAGTTGTGGTGCCTAAGTCATTAATGCTATAAATGTCACATTTGTCTTTCCCATAACCTCCACTTTTCTCCCTCTGCAGTCAACTCCTCCTGAGTTTCGTGTCCAGGACATGAAGGTTCCCACTGCCCTGTTTTCTGGAGGACATGATACTTTGGCGGACCCAAAAGATGTGGCTGCTCTTCTTACTCAGGTCAGTCACGTCAAGTCCTGGTCCACTTCATCCGAAGCCAGACAGTTGACTGACAGCAATGCGGTTGTGAACTGTTTGTATTCGCACATACTTTTCACACAACAGCGCAGACCATCTGGGGGACACCCTCCTGCTTTCGCATATGTCACCCTACTACTCTGTGGGTAGTCACGCAGGGTAGTATGCACCTGTGTGCATCATGTTTTGCTTTTACAAAACAGTCACCTAGAAAGCGCCATGCTTTTTATGCAGACATCCTCCTCCTCCGTCAACTATTCTCAACTTTTGGGCGTACGTACACTTTTAGCATAAATCCTACGCAATGTGTTATATATGAGAGCCCACAAAATCCATCCATCCATCAATTTTCTTACGTTCTTCCATTCATCCATCCATTCATTTTCTAACATCCTTGTCCCTAGTGGGGTTAGGTGAGGTGCTGGTGACTATCTCCAGCTAACATTTCGAGCAAGAAACGGGGTCACCCTGGACAGGTCGCCAGTCTGTCCATGGCAACACAGACAAGACAAACACCAAGCACACACGCACCCACACCTCTAAGGGAGAATTTAGAGAGCCCAATTTACCTGACATTCATGTTTTTGGACTGTGGGAGGAAGCCGGAGTACCCAGAAAGAACCCACGCATGCACAGGGAGATGCATACTCCATTCTTAAATTATGAAACACATTAGCATCATACAATAAAATAACATAAGCGAATAATAACTAAAACTGCAGTTATAATGGAGCTTGAGAAAGACTGATTTAAAGTCACAGATTTGAAAAATCCATAACTTTTACAGTATGTTAAAGTTATGTATTTGCCCACTAGTCATTCACCGTAAATGTCTTACTTGTATCTTTTTTTAGAGTTAGTTGGGAACCGTCTGTGGCCGAATGGATGTGGTCTTCTTCAAGCTTTTCTCTCATTTTAAATGAGCTTCTCCTGCAGGTTCTTGTTGGCATAGATGAATAAAACTTTATCTCACTGCAGGTGAACAACCTGGTCTACCATCAGCACATCGAACACTGGGAACATCTGGATTTCATATGGGGGCTGGATGCACCTCAAGTTATGTTTCCCTCCATTTTGAAGCTGCTGCAGGAACATCGCTAGTGAAGCAAAGGACACGTCATTCCTCTTGGGGACCACCCGAGTTCGGGATGTGTGGAATGAAGGTCCGGGTTTAATCAGGAATGTGTTTTTAATGTTGTTTTTGGGGGTGAATGAATAGACCTTTTTTTTTAAGAAAAACAGCAGTTGGATTGTCTGAATTTGAGTTCAGATATGTTTTAATTCGTGTCTACGGTTCTTCCAACACATAGCTGTCATATGTTCTTTAGTCTCTGGGACGAGGTTGATGGTTCTAGAACCACAGAGCAACAAGCAGAGTTTAGTTTTCTGGTAAATGATCAGTTACACAAAGCCCATCCACCCGCCTGTCCGTCCGTCCGCCCAAACTGAACTTCTAGGTTGCCTAGATTGCCAATGTTCCTCAGAAACAAACCTTACCAGAAAGAAAAGCTTTAAACTCTGAATTCAGAACTTGGGTTCAATCTAAACATAATCAGAATGAATCTGAGGTTCCTACTTTGTTTATAGTGAAACTTGAATGCAGTATAAATTGAAGGTGTTCAGTGATCCAAAATCTGAATTATTTATTTCAGATTTCAGCTCAGAACCATAATCAAATCTGATTTATGAGCAACCCTGAATATGTAGGTGAAGTTCTGAACGTTAGAGGTTCTGTTGACCTTTCTGCTGGTTCTGACCAGCCTTTTGACACAGATAGAACCTGACACACATTTCTTCAAACTTTGGAAATGTAATCATTTTCAAATTTGTCGTCAGCTTTCTTCAGAAAAGCTGAGGACAAATTATAAAGCAGAAGTGTTTTATAATCAGTTCTGCTTTGTAATCAAATGATCCATTAATATAAAATTGAACATATCCTGGTTGTGGATTTGCTAAGTTTAAAAACACTGAAGTGAAACTGCGAGGTTCATGATCTCTAGCTACAGACCCTGCAGCTATTGCTCTGATTTCCTATTTCCATTTCCAACATGCATCTTAAAATACTTCACACTGAGAACTACAGAGGAATCTGTTTTGTACTGTAATCTGCTCAAAAACAGCACAAATCATGATTTTTGTGATGAACTTTGAAATAAAACGTATCACTGTTTCAAGGTATGTCTTTGTATTTATTTTGGACAAGTGTTGCGCAGTAAATAATGAACCAGTGTAGTTTTGCATATTTCTTTATTCTTGGCTCCTGTTAATAGTCATTAGCAATAAACCGACCACTTAGTCTCCGTTATTCAACAGCCATTAAAGAGCTGAATTATAAAGTTACACTGTGGAAAAATAACAGTAATTATTTGGTTTATTTAGCCTGTCATAGAAAAAAAAGGTGGGTGTTTATTTTCCAGTCATATTTTCACCAAAATGTATTAACTGGATTAATGAAGTATCCACAATGGAAAAGATTACTTATATTATAAAAGGGAAACTGTCACAATTTGTAAACATCTGGGATCCTTTCATGGGATTTATAGTGAATGTGGGGCAGATGAGGCACAGTAACCGGTGATCCTCTAAAGTATCCTAAAATAATTTTTCTTGGTGTACTTGATTTATTATTAGTCATCCAACACCACGCAAAAATGAACTCTTTAAAATGGTTGTAAACTTCATCATGAAGAACCGTTGCTGTGAGGACGTCTTGAAGAAGCAGTGTTAAGTCTTTTTAAGAAAACAGATGCCAATTTCAAGATGTCAGATACAGCCAGGATGCAAAGTCAAATTTATTTTACATTATTTTCAGTATATACAGAATTTTCATAAAAACTGAAGGTGACAGTTTCTTGATTGTGCTACAAAATGGCACACTGTGCCCGGAAAATATTTGACACCCCCAGTTATATAAGGTCCTATATAAATATAAAACAGAAGATATGAATAAAATCTGGAAATGTGATTTTTATTGGTGGTGTTTGGAAGAATTTATTTAATATTTACTGCAAATAATAATAAAAAAGTTAACATCTGAAAGTTATGTACGTTTATTTGGACTGGTCACATTTTCCATTACAAAAAAACCCCTGCATTATTTGCAGATTTTTTTTTTATTTTCTATGAAAAATGTTTGTCATATCATTCCAGAATATTATGGCATAACAACCTCATAACAAATACTCTGTGATGCTGCACAGCAAATGATGTTTACTTTGTACCCAGAATGCATCTCTGTAGAACTAAAGCCTGTGGTTCTGCTAGAGCCAGTATAACATCAACTGATGTCCAGTGTGCTTTCTTTTTTTGGGGGGGTCATTTTTGGTGTTTAATATATTTATTAGCAGTTTCACTTTATATGCGAACAAGATAAAAAAAAAACACAAACAAAAAACAAAAGATCAAAATTCTTCCAAGGAAGAAAAAAAAAGTCCTGTGTGCTTTCTGATAGAAGCCCTACTGTGATTAATTAGGCAGTCAACAACAGACTTAGCAACATTCAATAACTGAGATAACAAGTAAAAGATCCGTTCCAAAAAATTATTTTCTAAATCGCAATCCATGAAAGTCAGCATGTGAAGACAAATTTCACCCTGTTTGAGGTGATATTCTATGTTGTAGCACATGTTGTGTAATTGACAGATGGTGAATATCAATTTGGTCAAAGTTATCACGTGAACATTAGCTTTGACCAAATACTTGTTGCTAGTGGAACTAATGTTTATGATGATTGTATTAGAGTTTTTAGGTTAGTGATGCAAATACATAATCACTGGTCTATGATAATGTAACTGATGGTAGCCAATATGAACAGCTTTTATCCTAAAAGCATTTACAGAGTTTAAGTATTTCATACTACAGACAGAAACATTTGCCCTACGCCCTGCGACCTGTCCAGGGTGACCCCGCCTCTCGCCTGAAATGTTAGCTAGAGATGGGCACCAGCAACCCTCCTGACCCCCTCCTGACTCCACTAGGGAAAAGGACTGGATGGACGGACGGATATACCCCTACATTTGTCTGATATGTCAGAACTGAAAACTCCATTCTCGTTGCTTGTCAAAAAATACTGGGATTGATATCCTCATGACACTAACTGATCCGGAGTCTAGCCTACCTAACCTTTTTTCTTTACTGAAAATATTTGGTATGTACTCTGGGTATAAATTAAATCTGCAGAAAACACAAAATCTGTCATTTAATTATCAACCATCACTAAGAATTCAGAAAATGTCTGGATTTTGCTGGGACAAAAAATGTATAAAATATTTGGGAGTTAATATTCCTGCAGAGTTATCTGACCTTTTTGAATACAATTATACTCCACTGACAGAAGAGATTAAGGCGGATCTACAGCATTGGTCACTGTTAACCATGAATCTATATAATCGAATAGATATAATAAAAATGAACATTTTACCAAGGCTTCTCTATCTCTTTCAGGGTCTGCCTATTAGAATACCCGACAAACAATTCCGCAACTGGGATAGAATAATATCAAATTTTATCTGGGCTAAACAAAAACCCAGAATAAAATTCCGGACATTACAACTGTCAAAAGAAATGGGTGGATGGGCGTTACCACACATAGAGGACTATTATAGAGCAGCGCAGATGAGAGTGATAGTTGGTTGGTGTGATCCAACATGTGAAACTAAATGGAAGGAGATAGACATGTCTTACAGTGACACGCCATTACAATCCTTGCTCGGAGATCGCTATCTCATTAAAAAACATATAGATTCTGACTTAATACCCTTATGGATAAAAGTACCGCTGGACGTATGGCATAAAATATCAAAACAAGTAAAAATGGAAGGAAATGCTCGTATTTTGAGATGGCCTGCTTATGATAGAGATTTTCTCCCGTCAACAATGGATAAAAGATTTATGCAGTGGGCACAAAAAGGCATAACAAGTTACTGGAAGATTACAAATAATAATGAATTAAAAAGTTTTATACAACTTCAAAATAACTATAACCTGGAAAAATCTGACTTTTATAGGTATCTCCAACTGAGACACCACTATAATAAGAGTATAAAGCTTTTGGAGGAGGAAGAGACAGGTATACTTAAAATCCTATTGGATTCGAGTAATGGAAGACCCCCTAAGAAAATAATATCTATACTCATGCCTACAAATGGGAAGAAAATGCGATACAACATATATCAAGGTAAAATGGGAAAAAGATACCAAAATAAAAATAACTGATAATGCTTGGTTAAATATATGTAATTCTCTGATTCACACATCAAGTTCAGGCCTATGGAAGGAATTTACCTGCAAATGTATGGTACGTTTTTTTATTACACCGAACATTGAAAGTAAACATTGTAATGATACTGAAAAGGCAAAATGTTGGAGGAACTGTGGGAATGAATCTGCAGGACATTTTCATATCTTCTGGGAATGTGCAAAAATCACACCCTTTTGGTTGGAGGTGATAGGAGAAATCAATGCTAAAATGGACTTGAATTTGCAATATGATTTTGCTGTGGCTTTTCTGGGCGACCTACCCCAGACACTGGGGAGGTCGGACAGATATCTACTACTGATACTGTTAGCAGGAGCAAGGAAGGCTATAACCCGAAGGTGGCTGGACCCGGAACCGCCATCGATCTCGGACTGGAGGGAAATAATCGAAGAAATCCACACAATGGAGAGACTGACTTTCTCATTAAGACTTGCTACTCATAAATACAACAAATATTGGAAGAAACCGAAACCTTTGTAACGATTGATAATAGTTAATAGATGTAATTACTGCTTTTTGTTGAGTATTACATGACTGCATCTGTCAAATTGAATGCTCTGCGTTTTATGTTAAAGGGGGATCTGACTGTTCCGGGCATGTGTGTGTATTAAAAACTTTAAAAATAGATAAAAATAAAGTATAAAAAAAAAATTGTGGGATTTATTTGTTTTGAAGAAAGGTACTTTTAAAAATGCAGGCTGATAATATCTTTATTTGTGTTTTAAATAAAAAATAACTGGTCACTAGTAGATATTTTACTCTATCTGTGCCTCTGGTTTAAGAAGATACAAACTGTCTGAAGTGTTTTCTCTGAAAACTCAGGAAAACTCAGGAAAATGCAACATCCAAATGGTAAATGTCCGGTAGTTTCATAGTGCATAGTGCTTTAGAACCCAATAGCACTTCACACTACATTCAGTCACTCACCCATTCATGCACACAGCTGCTCTGGAGCACATTGACAGAGGTGAGGCTGCCATGCAGAGACGCCACTGGGCCTGTGGCCACCAACAGCAGACCAGGTATGTGAAGTGCCCACCCCAAGGACACAACAACAGAGGTGGACAGAGTAGTGATTGCTGAACAATCTCCTACCATTGCCCCCAACATCCAAGAAGAAAGAAAGCACACCAATCCCATTAGCCTATTTTTGCGCAGAAACATTTAGCTTAATATAATACAAAAACTATTAGCCTAGCTTACTAACAGGAAGCATGGCCCTAGAACAGCACAGCAAGAATTTACCCAGCTTAGTACAGTAACGTTAGCCTAGCTAGCCTAAAACAGAAACCTCCTTCTAGCTTAGCACACCAAGTGTTAGCCTAGTTTAGCACAGAGTTTGGGATCCGTGTCTCTTCTTCAGCATCACAGATCAGTTTGCGCTCTAATGCTGATGCTGTTGGGTGTCCCATCAGTTCATTTTGTCTTCCTGAGTATATTGACAATCTTTGTTAACTTCAGTCGGGTGGCGATGTCCAGCGGAGTTTCTCCATCCTGGAAAACAGAATACAGATATTAAACAGATCAACTGCAGGTATCGACAGTAGGCTACATTTATTTATATATATATAATGAGTCTTTTTTTATATTTGTTGAAACAGTCACTATGTACTGACATATTAGACAAATAATCCTCTGTCTGCCTTCACCAGGTGATCCTGCTGCCATCTGACAATAAGCTGGAGTCTACAAAGTGGTAATAAAGTAGCTTAACTACAAGAAAGTTAATGTTTTGGTGTGGGCCTCACAAAGCTTGACAGTGAGCTTTGTGACAGTGTGCGGCTGAAAGCTGCTCAGATGCAGTGGCTTTCAGCTCTCTTTGCCACCAGAGAAGTTGAACATTTTGATTGGTGGATTTGCTGGAAATTTGCTGAGAATGTGTAGACTTAATTATTGAATAAATGCAGCCTAGGTGTACAGTAAATTCAAACTGGAAGACTTTTCAGGTTCGTCCTCATAATCTAATCGCTGCATCTTGCATATTGCAGCCTATCAGCGTTGGACCATGCCTCCTCATAACCAATCAACAAACAGGCCTCTATTTATAAGGACCTCCATTTATGGCTTCATTTGCTCACCAGCCAAACTCAATCCACTTCCGCCCCTACTCCACTTCCAACCTCTGCCACCAGTGTCCGAGATCCTCATCACAAGGTGCTCATCCAAGCTTATTGCAATTCACAATACCCACGCATTATAAGCACCCAAGCATTATAATTGCAGCTTTTCTCTGTGTGAGTCTCTCCAGGTTGAATTTTCTTTTATTATTAATTATTTATTTAAGGAGTTCCATTGCAGCGCAGACAAATGCAATGGATGCAACAACTTTCAGCTTTATTAGCAACCGGAAAAGTTACATATAATTATCGAGCAATTTAGCTGAAAACAAGATGGACATCATTCCTCCCTGAACTACTATTTCTAGTGAAAGTAATGCAAAGTTCTAGCCAAAAACAACCAATCAGAACCAGGAGGAGGGTCTTAGTGCTGTCAGTCAACTCAGTCATTCACTGCTAAATGTGCTAATGGCGAAAAAACGACTTATAGTAACAGGAAAACCGTTAATCTGCCGTCACTGGTAGTTATGCTAACTAGACTGAGCATTTATCACCACCACTGCCCCTGACCCACAAGAGCACAGCCACATCCCCAGAGCTTACACTCGTGTGCGTATCGTTGTTGCACAAAAACAACACAAACCCCGACCATACAAGTACAAGCTACATGCGTATGATTCACAAAAACAGCAGATCTATTAGTTTTTTTCTAAGCAAATTATACTAAATAGTAAAAATAGGAAAGTGGAGGAGAAGAAATGTTTGCTTATTTCCAATTGTTTTGGCAAAGTTTCAACTAGATTTAACTGTATAACCTGCAGTCTTAGCATGACGTTCAGGAAAAGCGAGGCGGATGTCATGGTCAGCCAATCATGTGACCCCTCAGCTCGTCAGTTAGGAAAACCAAAAAAAAGCAGTTAAACAGCGACCCCGCCAGAACTGCGCACACGGTAGAAAGCTCAGGGTTCCCTGACATCTGACTGCCCCCCGATGACTGACATCTAACAACACCAGGTCATTCATACAGTATTTGGAATCATTGTAAGCCACCCTAATATGCAAAGAAGAAAAACAATAAAAATATGACAAGAAAATGTATAAAACTATATATAAGGCCATGTGATGATATATATAAATAGATTTATATCAAGTGCGGATCCTGGCTTTTATGCTCGTACTCATATAAGCAAGCCGATGCTGTTCTGCTGGATGTTCCTCCTGTGATGCTGCAGTGCAACTCAAAGGCTAAACCACGCTTCATGCAGGTGATGGTAATCCACCAGTAATTATTTACTGCTCCACATTACCACAATGTAAAGGAATGTTAATATCATGTGTGTTTATGGTTAAGTAGTTATGGACATACTTTATTCCTGATGTCAGTTTTGGCATTCCTTTTCAACAGCAGTGGAACCAGACGGTGATTCTTCATCTGACAGACATAGTGCAGTGCTGTGTTTCCTTTCTACAGCAGAAAAGAAATTGTTGTCAGGACAGTGATCAGAAAGAAGCTGCAATCTGATATTAACCATGTATGCTCCTATTTGGAGTTTCACTCACATAGTCAACGGTGCTGACATTAACACTGCTGCTCAGCACGGCTTCCATTAGTGCCACACTCTTTCTCTGTTTCTGCAGCTGCAACAAGAACATAAATAGCTGCAGAGGTCAGACATGACATAGTAATAAAGTCAGGAGCAAAGAGTCCTAATTTTCTCAAATGACCAGTTACAGTAGCGTGATGAAGTGAAGCTGCATGGGAACTGGGGAACTCTTTATGTGTGCTGCGCTAATTAATCAGCTATTGTTCAAACGTTTCACTAAGTTTTGGTAAAGTTACATCTGGTTGAAATTTGACAAGCCTCAGTTTGGTGAGCATTGTCTCCCTAACTAATTTGAGAAAAATTGTTCAAAGTGGAGAACAACAAAAGCAGGGCTAAAAACTGCAACAGGTTGACAGAACAAAGGGAGGTAAATCTGTCTTAAGTCTTGTACCCAGGACCTGACACGCGGTATTATACCCTAGGTCCTGTATCTGGTACATGACATGGGTATTGGGTACCAGTCCTGGGTGCCAGGACCCAAGATAATAGACTGGAAGGTCTATGAAACCATGCAGTCTCATAGACCATGGGTCTCATAGACCATCCATGGGAGACAGGGTCACATCATCAGAAACACCTTCAGTTGGTTCCAGGGCCAAGTCTTAATGAAGATGGAATGAGGAACCTTTAGGCTAAATGTTTTTCAAGGATTCAAGGATTTTTTTATTGTGATACCACCTTTGCTTGTTTATGGTAGGAAATTCAGACTCAGGTCCCAGATTAAGAAAGTTAATACCAAATAAATAAAATAAATAAAGTAATTTATGTGATATATAGATATGTATCTTTAAAAAAGCGTGTGTGTAACTAAGTCATAAGATGAAGCTGTGCTAGATGCAGCTTGAGTTCAGCAGTCTGATGGCTGAAGGGTAGAAACTGTTTGTCAGTCTGGTGGTTTTGCTCTGGATGCTCCTCAGTCTTCTTTTACAGCTCCACAGCTTATCCTCCAATGCTCCATCTCCTTGGTCTTCACATTGATGCAGAGGTTATTTTCTCTGCACAACTGCACCAGGTGTTCCATCTCCTCTCTGTAATTGGCCTCGTCACTGTTTGTGACGCGTCCCACTACTGCTGTATCGTCTGCAAACCTCACGATATGACTGCGGGGGTGTCTTGTCGAGGAGTCATATGTCAGCAGAGTGAAGAGAAAGAGGCTCAGCACATAGACCTGCAGCGATCCAGTGCTAAGGGAGGAGACGGTGTTGTGATACTCTGAGGTCTGACGGTCAGGAAGTCCAGAATCCAATTCCCCCGAGTGAGACTTAGTCCCACACTGGTACACTGGTGTTGAAGGCTGAGGAGAAATCTAGAAAGAACAGATGGATGTAAGAGTTTCTGCTCTCTAGGTGGATGAGACCTGTGTGGACCACCGATGAGATGGTGGAGTGGTTCTTCCTGTAGGCATACTGATGGGGCTCCATAGTGATGTCGATGGAGTCCTTGATGTGAGTCATGTGGGACCTTGAATTTTTTGGGCGTAAGCAACTTTGGCCCTGACAATGCCTGCAGTCAGTTCTTTCCTTGCCTCTTGGAGTGCTCATGTCTCACCTGTCTTGAATGCAGCATCCCTAGCTTTGACTGGAGCTTTCACTTCAGAATTCAACCAGGGATTCTGGTTTGGGTAACAGGTTCCTGTCTTGGGGGTGCTGGCATCATCAGCACACTTAGAGATGAAGCCCAGAATAGAGGAGATATATTCCTCCAGATCCACTGTTCCCTTATAAGTAGCCACCTCTCTGAAAACCTACCAGTCTGTGCACATTCCTGGAGCCCAGAGGCTGCATCCCTGGGCCACACAGTGACTGTCTTCTTCATTGGCTTTATCTGTCTCATCAGTGCATGATATGCTGGTGCCAGCAGGATGGAGATGTGATCGGAGGCGCCAAGATGGGGGAAAGGAAGAGCTTTGTATGTACTATGAATTTTAGTGTACAAACAGTCCAGAGTGTTACCTCTCTGCGTGTGAAAGGTGACATGCTGATAAAAACTGAGCAGAGTGCCCATCAGTTTCATGTGATAAAGTCCCCCGCAACCACGTAAAGCGCCTCCAAGTACTTTATTAGTGAGCTAATGGTGTCATACAGCTCCTTCGACGCTTCACTCGCATTAGCACCCGGCGTGATGTTAACAATGGTGACGAACGAGCAATAAACTCCCGTGGCAGATAGTACTCCCGACATTTCACTGTCATAAGTTCTGTCGCCTCACACCAGCAGCTTTTACCAATCCACAGTTCATGCACTCATATTAAATTTTAATATCTTTTATCATGTTATTAGGCTTACGAGGAACCTAAGATCCTTCAAGGTTTGCAGCAAGATGCTGCAGATATTAGGGCAGTCTCTGTGCTGAGCATGGAAAGCAGACTGAAAGACATCAAAGTCGTGATGAATGGAAGGTTGGAGCAATAAGTTTCTCCTCCTGCTGCTTACAGGAGAGCAAGCTGCTTCCATTAAAACAACATTTTTACGTTTAAGGCTCCAATGGTAATAAAAGATGACTGTTAGCATGAGTTTTCCACTCTGTGTGTGGCCCAGTGGACAGACTCTTACCAGTTCTCTTTTGGGGCTGGACCAGCACCCCAGAAGTGAAACTAAATAGCCAATCATGTGTGGTTGTTAGGGAAAGTTACTAAACATTTGGCCACTCAGCATCTCTGAATTTCATTTTTTTCTCATCTTTCTTTTTGTTTCTTTAGCAGCCGGGTGTAAGAATCTCACCCCTGCCATAAATGTCTGTGTTACCGAACATCGGAAAGTTTTGGGTCTCCATGGTGACAAAGTTGATAGTGTTAAAGACCGCAGTTGAGGGAAAGCGACCGAATTCTTCACCTTGAATGACAATGGAGATGATTTTCCAGATGACTGGTACGCTACAGTTTTGTTCCTCTGTTTTATTAGTTTTATTTACCATATTGCTGTGCTCTTTTTTGTTCATGTTTTTGTTCATATTATGCTTTTTAATCAGTTGTTTTGGTTCAAATCTTGCTAATGCTGCTCTGGATAAATGTTGCCTAGATTTCTTTTTTATTATTTTTAATAATGATGATGCTCTTCTTGCCTTCTTTCAATTTCTGCAGCCATTATGATGTTAATGTTTGGTTGATTTGATATTTTCTGGGTATGTTATGGCCATTCTGATGGGGTTTTATACAAGGAGGAGCTGAGGTCTTGTTTGCTGACTCAGCTCTATGAACATTCATATTTAGAATGTTTTGCTGACCACCTGATTGCTAGATAAATTCAGGGGGATTGCTTGGTGTTATGATTCTATCAAAACTTGTTCAAGTAAGTCTTAAGTCTTTTGGATTCCTGGATTTCTGAAAAGACCTTTGCCTCCTCCTAACCTAGCAGAACTGAGTGCTATCTCATTTCATTGAACCCCATCTTACTGAACAGAAAGCCACATCTAAGTCATTAGCCCACTTCAACCTGATTTCACTTAACAGAGCCATGCCTCCACTGCACTACATTGAACAGAGTCAGACCGCTAGCTTCGCTGACTAAACCAGGCAACACCTCATCACCAAACCAAGCTATGTCTCCATCCATTTTTGTTCATAAGCAGACTGCCCTCTGAATTATTAGTTGAATCTGTCTCGAGAGCTTCTTGGTTGTGAACCAACTAAGCCCAACTCTGCTAACAAGACTTAAAAGGGCAGTACTATATATTTTTTTGGTAGATTTTCTAGTGCCATTTTATAGCACATTCAAGTAACTATGTTACCTTTGGTTGTTATAAAAAGGCTCCATATCAAATACGAATTAGAAGAAATTTGACTTTGAAATTTAGTGCCTTAAAATTGGGCCTGTCTCTTTAAGAAATTCCTACTTTTCTGACACCTCACCTTCAGGACGTCATCACAATAACACTCCTCTATTAACGCTTTAACAAAGTTGTTCCCAGCATTGCACTGAGAAGTAGCCATCAAGAGATGGTACAATGTGGTCAAATTGTATAAGCTCCCCATTATGTTTGTGTGAAAAGATATTCTACACGTTAAAAAGCATCACTGTACTATGTCTTGCAAGTAGGGTGCTAACTGGCTGATTTTACCATGAGAAAGTATCCCAGCAGCAGAATAGGCATCAGGATGGTGATCATCAGGTAGTCCAAAAGAGACAAAGTCCTCTTAGACACATAGTGAAGACATGTCCTCTGTTTCTGAGGGACACATTTACACAGAGTCAGCAAAGCTGATAGTATTCTAGCTTTTTTTTTGACATCATCATGAGAACACACCTTATTGGTAAGCTGGGCATTTGCCTTGTTGTCAACCAGATACTTCACCACTTTCAGGTTACCACGACGACAAGCAGCAATGAGGGGCGTGTCCCCAGTGTGTTGGTCTTGAACATCCAGCAAAGCTGGGTCCTTCTTCAGGATGGTATAAAGCTGATGGAGGTCTCCATCATAGGCTGCCTGACAGGCTAACTGGAGGGGTGAGTGGCAGAAGGAAGAGGCAGGGGAGAAGTTTAATATGAGGTCAGACAAAAAAAATTAATTACCTGAAATATTGTCTGATCAGAAAAAGATTCAAAACCATGCTTGCTTTCAGGACCGAATCCAGGTGGAACTTTTCACACAATTGACACACAGGAAGAATTTAAAACCAGGTCAGGTGTTAGTATTATACATATTAATTCTAGAAGTTTATTGCATGCGATAGATTTGTTAAAATCTGGATCAAAACTACTAATACTGATATCTTTGTTTTCATTGAAACTTTTTTAAACAAATCCCTTACAAATAAGAATATTTCTTTAACAGGTTGTAATGTTTTTTGTTCAAACAAGCATTTCCACCTGGATCTCTTTATTTTCTTTTTTTCTATTTGGATTTTTTTTCTTTAAAATGTATTATTTTTAATTTGAGTGAGGTGTTAAGTACCCTGAAAAAACTTTTTATATAAAATATATAATAATTATTATTATAAATACTTTTTCTGATAAAAGCAAGGACCGTTGCCATGGTTATTGCTTCAAGAGGTGACAGCCTTCCGCGTATTTATACCAATGTAGTTATGGGTGGTGACAGGGGGACCAGCAGCTGTGCTCCATTTGTGCGTACCTTTCCTTTATAAATTGCGCTTTATAAAGGAAAAGGTGCGCACGGCTTCATACATCAGACTTTTTTTTTTTTTGCGCCGCACTTTTCTAAACTTGTCATACCGCCACTTTTTAAAAGCGTGAAAGCTGCGCACTCTTTTAACAGCATTTATACTTGCACGCTACTGCCCCCTACGGTCACAGAAAATGATGGCTCACAGATTTTAGTGTAACACCTGGACTGGGAGGAAGGTATTCCTATCTGACCGCAACACCTGTGGAAAAGACGGAACTCAGGCGGAACTAATGTTCGGTCGTCTCAGAATAAAATATGACAAACAAACGAACTTCAGGATTAAATCGGTACAAAAACTGAACGGTTTCAACTTACCTCCGAGTAAACCAGCCCCATGACGGCATCAACATACCTGAAAAGACCGTCAACGCCCCGAAACGTCAACGAGACTACTTCCGGTACAGCCTTTCAGATTAAAAGCTACTGCTCTACTTGTTGCTTGATGTGATTCTGCAGTACACGGAGGAGGTTTCTGTTGTTTTACTTGAAGAAAATGCAAGAAGTATTCCAACACCGCTTTATTTTCTTTGCCACACACGTATCATCTTCTTCTTCGCCGTCTTCTTTTCTATACTGGTGGATGGCAAGCATCTTTAAGGTGCAGTCGTCACCTACTGTACAGAATGTTTTTTTCTTCAGGTGCTAATGGACGGGGCTAAGCATTTTACTGAAGGAGCTACGAAGGATCTTTTTTCCCTGTAGTTATAAAAACACACGCATGTCAAAAGTGACCATCAGGCTTGTTGAATAAAGCAATTGAAGTTGTTTTCCCAAGTAGTTTTTGCCAGTTTATTCCTGACTTCTTCTTATTCGAGTCAAGCTAATATATCTTTGAACTTAACACACCTGGTTGGGGCTCATAGAAGCCGGTATTTACAGAAGCTTGAAACAGCTAGCTGACAAACCGACCCATATCTCCTCCCTCCTGACGTGTTGATCAAGTTACTGACTTTGCCTGAACTCAACACACATACTCTGTGTCATGATTCATGATCTGTGGAACAGGACTTGTTCCACCTGGTCCCGCCCTGCTTAAACACCTCTTAGCCTCTGCCTCCCTGCCAGATTATTGACAGCCACGTGCCAGTGGAGATCCAGCGTTTCCTTCCAAGCCTTCAATGTATCTATGACCCTTTTCTGCCCGCAGAAAAGGGTTGTGTGGGCAGCCCTTCATGCAGAAGATCCATGAAGGGCTTCTGCCAGATCCCTTCTGTTCTGGATTTCTGGACCCTCGCCCAATCTCTCCCTCACAACCACCAAGTTTGCTCTCTCTGTCCTCCTGTGTATGACCTCAACCTGATTCCCTGGATATTGCCTTTTGGACCTCTTTGTGGAGATCCTCTTTGACTCATTGCTTCCACAGAAGCCTGTTCAATCTGATTACCTGCACCTCCCTGTTGTCAAACCCTCGGTTCCTCTGCTCCACCTGTCCACTGCTCTAATGCTCTGTTCTAATCATATTTATAGAGTATATGAACATTAATCTTACCTTGTGAAAAGTGTTTGCTGTAAATCCACAGTCACACTGACAGTTATGATTGACGGCTGCTATCCATTCTTTCCTCGTTAAGTTATAAAATAAGTTTGGTTTTCTCCCTGTTTGTGCAGCTGATCGCGTAATACCTTGTGACCATTTTTACTGCGAAATCAACTAAATTAAAGCGATATTAGACTACCACATGTACTTTTCATTACTTTACAGGAGCGCATAGGTTGTTTTGACGTCCATTGTGGTGGAGCGGGGTTAGTTTTACAGAGTGACGTCATGTGCAAAGGGTCATAGGCTGCGTTCACACTGCAGCCTGAAGTGACCTGTATCTTATTTCTTCATGACAGTCTGAACAACACAGGAAGGATTCTTTTCAAATTTGACCAAGGCCACTTGGATATTCGATTCAAATGTGAACTAACGTCCAATTCGCATTCATCCGACCTGAACGTCACTGATTCTCGACAAATGTCATTATTCTGCATCCAAGCTGGAAAGAAAAACAACAACCATGATGGATTATAATGAGGATTTCGTCGTTAATATGCTGGCTCCGGTCGGACAACAACTTCAAATGTGTAATGTTTACTTCCAGGTAACCACATACAGGTTTATTTGGAAGTGTGAATGGCCACGGCAAAAAAATAAAAAGTTGGGTCACTTCAGTTGCAGTGTGAACGCAGCCGTATTGGGGTTTTTTTATTCACTTGTATTTATTTGCCCAATTACCAGATTAACCTTTGGGTTCCCAGGGAGGATGGGGGTATTTTCTGCCCCATCTGAAATTATGAATATTAAAATGATTATGAAATCAGAATAATTCTTAAATTTGACCGCTGGTGGTTTTTTTTAAGGTACTCATTGTCAAAAGGCAACGTACAAACCTTCAATGGTATTAGCAGCTTTAAAAAAAAGAAAGAAAGAGAGACCAAAAAAAGTGCATACATACATGATCTTGCAAAAAATATAATAAGTAAGTAGCCCCAGTTATTAATTAACACAACTAGTAGTGTCGGGTTGTTTGACTTTGAAAATAAAAGTGAAAACTGCCTCTTTTTTTTATTAAACCAAAATAATGTAAGAATGTTGTATTTAAGGATTATTACGGAAGAGGATTAGGGCCACCGAGAAAAAAAAAAGAATTCTGACTTTAAAGTCAGAATTCTTATTTTTTTCGGTGGCCCTAATCCTCTTCCGTAGGTTATACATACATATATTTTTTTTAAACATAAGTGACTCCAAATATCAAAAACAAAACCCCGTAAAAATCAACATGACTTTGAAAGGAAAATCCAGCTGTTTGATTTCCATAAAACAAAACGACTTAATTCGATTAAACTCACATATGTAATTAACATTTTTATATTATTATATATTATTATTGTTTTTATTTCAAATAAAATGCTCCATTTATACAACACATTATCACGTTTATACAAGATAAGTACCACGTGATAGCGCTTTGATATTTCTTCCTTCGGTAGACTTGACTAAACCAAACCAGTCCCCGAAGTGATTGGTTTGTTCCTCAGCATGTATAACAGAGTGAGTAATCTTACAACCTATCATATCTCTATTAGTACCCAGCGCATGTGCACAGAAATCATGGTCTGAGTGGGCGTGTAACAAAAAAAAGGAGGTGGTGAGTCGTTATAGCTTAAAGACGATCTTTGTTGCCTCCATCAGTCTGCATCAGCATCCGGAGCTTTCAGCCATTTTCCACCTGCTTCATTTTGCTGCCGAACCCGATCCTCCTCTGAAACTGTCTCGCCTTCGACACCGGCTGTCGTCACACCCCTCTCCACTGGACCAGCTGCTGGGATGCAGACAGTGCTCGGACAGATGAGCGAGCAGCACCCGGTAAATCTGTGCTGGAGTCCGCCAGAGCTGAACCTGGTGAATCTGAGTTGGTATCTATCTACGAGCTGCCGGTTATACTGTTTTTATGAATCCTTTAAATCAGACATAGTGCAAAAAAATCTGCTCCATTCAAACATCACAGTCAATCACCTGTTGATTGATTGACTGATTGATTGATCGGTCTCCATGTGATTCCTCCTACAGATGTATCAATATTTTTGTTGTGGTCTGAGATGAAGAAACCAGAAAAATGAAACATTGGACCCTTTTTAAATATTCCATTCTTAACGCGATAATTAATAGTTGAGGCCAGTTTTAACATGTGTCACTGTAAACAGGGCCGGCCCAAAGCATAGGCAAGCTATGCAGCACCAATACCATTTTTCTTTGTCTGAATTGCCATCAAATATAGCACAAAAGTCACTGAGTTGGCAACAGTAGGGTCACTATTGTTAACTGCAAACATGCAGACCTGACCTGGTGGTCTGGTCTATCAGTCAAATCTTTCACTGGAGAGCAGAAGAGGACAGTGGCTAATTTTTAAACTTTTGCTGAGGTAGATAAGATTGGTGAATAAGATTGGCTTCACATGTAAGTATTGGCCTATCACCAATCCCAGAAAGTTAAGGAAATCAGTGCTGATATAATGGGTAATAAATGTGTCATATATTATACGTGCATATAGAATATAATGTAAACATCACTGTCAGACATGAAATAATTTTAGCAAGTGTGTGAATGATGTGTGCTGGGTGGTGGCCGGGGGAGGGGGCCCTGGCGGTCCGATCCTCGGTTGCAGAACCTGGCTCTTGGGACGTGGAATGTCACCTCTCTGGTGGGGAAGGAGCCGGAGCTGGTGTGTGAGGCTGAGAGGTTCCGATTAGAAATAGTTGGTCTCACCTCGACGCATGGCTCTGGTTCTGGAACCAGTCTCCTTGAGAGGGGCTGGACATACTTCCACTCTGGAGTTGCCCGCGGTGAGAGGCGTCGGGCAGGAGTGGGCATACTTGTTGCCCCCCATCTCGGCGCCTGTACGTTGGGGTTTACCCCGGTGAGCGAGAGGGTAGCCTCCCTCCGCCTACGGGTGGGGGGATGGGTTCTGACTGTTGTTTGTGCTTACGGGCCGAACAGCAGTTCGGATTACCCACCCTTTTTGGAGTCCATGGAGGGGGTACTGGAGAGTGCCCCTCCTGGGGACTCCCTCGTTCTATTGGGGGACTTCAACGCTCATGTGGGCAATGACAGTGAGACCTGGAGGGGCGTGGTTGGGAGGAACGGCCCCCCTGATCTGAACCCGAGTGGTGTTATGTTGTTGGACTTCTGTGCTCGTCACGGATTGTCCATAACGAACACCATGTTCAG
This sequence comes from Phalloptychus januarius, assembly GCA_902982915.1. Classification (NCBI taxonomy): domain Eukaryota; kingdom Metazoa; phylum Chordata; class Actinopteri; order Cyprinodontiformes; family Poeciliidae; genus Phalloptychus; species Phalloptychus januarius. The sequence continues at coordinate 631,835 of CADWAE010000172.1, forward strand.
GCATAAGGGTGTCCATGTGTGCACTTGGCACCAGGACACCTAGGCCCAGTTCGATGATCGACTTTGTCATCGTTTCACCGGACTCTGCGGCCGTATGTCTTGGACACTCGGGTGAAGAGAGGTGCGGAGCTATCCACTGACCACTACCTGGTGGTGGGTTGGCTCCGGTGGTGGGGGAGGATGCCGGTCAGACCTGGCAGGCCCAAACGTGTTGTGAGGGTCTGCAGGGAACGCCTGGCGGAATCCCCCTGAGAGGCTTTAACTCCCATCTCCGGCAGAACTTCGAACACGTTCCGGGAGGTGGGGGACATTGAGTCTGAGTGGACCATGTTCCGTGCCTCCATTGTCGAGGCGGCATACCGGAGCTGTGGCCGTAAGGTTGTCGGTGCCTGTCGCGGTGGCAACCCTCGAACCCGTTGGTGGACCCCTTCGGTGAGGGATGCCGTCAAGCTGAAGAAGGAGTCCTACCGGGCCTTTTTGGCCTGTGGGACTCCGGAAGCAGCTGACGGGTACCGGCGGGCGAAGCGGCATGCGGCTCGGGTGGTTGCTGAGGCAAAAACTCGGGCGTGGGAGGAGTTCGGAGAGGCCATTAGTGAAAGACTTCCGCACGACTTCGAGGCGATTCTGGTCCGCCATTCGGCGTCTCAGGAGGGGGAAGCAGTGCAGCACCAACACTGTGTATAGTGGGGATGGTGTGCTGCTGACCTCGACTCGGGACGTTGTGGGCCGGTGGGCAGAGTACTTCGAAGACCTCCTCAATCCCACCAACATGCCTTCCACTGAGGAAGCTGAGCCTGGGGACTCTGGGTCGGGCTTTCCAATCTCTGGGGACGAGGTCACCGAGGTGGTTAAAAAGCTCCTCGGTGGCAGGGCCCCGGGGGTGGATGAGATCCGGCCGGAGTTCCTTAAGGCTCTGGATGTTGTAGGGTTGTGTTGGCTGACGCGACTCTGCAGCATTGCATGGACATCGGGGCAGTTCCCTGGATTGGCTGACTGGGTGGTGGTCCCCTGTTCAAAAAGGGGGACCGGAGGGTGTGCTCCAATTACAGGGGGGTCACGCTCTTAAGCCTCCCTGGCAAGGTCTATTCAGGGGTCCTGGAGAGGAGGGTCCGTCGGATAGTCGAACCTCGGATTCAGGAGGAACAGTGTGGTTTTCGTCCTGGCCGTGGAACGCTGGACCAGCTCTACACCCTCAGCAGGGTCCTGGAGGGTGCGTGGGAGTTCACCCAACCGGTCTACATGTGTTTTGTCGACTTAGAGAAGGCGTTCGACCGCGTCCCTCGGGGAGTCCTGTGGGGGGTTCTCCGGGAGTATGGGGTACCGGGCCCTTTGATACGGGCTGTCAGGTCCCTGTACGACCGGTGCCAGAGTCTGGTCCGCATTGCCGGCAGTAAGTCGGGCTCGTTCCCGGTGAGAGTTGGACTCCGCCAGGGCTGCCCTTTGTCACCGATTCTGTTCATTACGTTTATGGACAGAATTTCTAGGCGCAGCCGGGGTGTTGAGGGGATTCGTTTTGGTGGTCTTAGGATCGCATCTCTGCTTTTTGCGGATGATGTTGTCCTGTTGGCTTCATCAGAGCGTGATCTGCAGCTCTCACTGGAGCGGTTCGCAGCCGAGTGTGAAGCGGCCGGGATGGGAATCAGTGCCTCCAAGTCTGAGGCCATGGTCTTGAGCCGGAAAAGAGTGGAGTGCCTACTCCGGGTCGGGGGGGGTGTCCTGTCTCAAGTGGAGGAGTTTAAGTATCTTGGGATCTTGTTCACGAATGAGGGCAGAAGGGAGCGGGAGGTCGACAGGCGGATTGGTGCAGCCTCTGCAGTGAAGCGGGCGCTGTACCGGTCCGTCGTGGTGAAGAGAGAGCTAAGCCAAAAAGCGAAGCTCTCGATTTACCGGTCGATCTACGTTCCTACCCTCATCTATGGTCATGAGCTTTGGGTCATGACCGAAAGAACGAGGTCCCGGATACAAGTGGCCGAAATGGGTTTTCTCCGCAGGGTGGCTGGGCTCTCCCTTAGAGATAGGGTGAGAAGCTCAGCCGTCCGGGAGGGACTCAGAGTAGAGCCGCTGCTTCTCCGCATCGAAAGGAGCCAGTTGAGGTGGCTCGGGCATCTGGTCAGGATGCCTCCTGGACGCCTCCCTGGTGAGGTGTTCCGGGCACGTCCCACCGGGAGGAGGCCCCGGGGAAGACCCAGGACACGCTGGAGGGACTATGTCTCTCGGCTGGCCTGGGAACGCCTCGGGATTCCCCCGGAGGAGCTGGCCCAAGTGGCTGGGGAGAGGGAAGTCTGGGCCTCCCTCCTTAAGCTGCTACCCCCGCGACCCGACCCCGGATAAGCGGTAGAAGATGGATGGATGGATGGATGGATGGGTGTGAATGATCTAATCATCTGACTGTTGATTGCAGCAATACACACTATTAGCAGAACTAGAGGGCCCCAAAACCAAATTCTGTTTAGTGCCCCATGGAGTGTTGGGCCGCAACATAGGGTTAGGTTTAGGGTTCAAAGTTCTCTGAGAACGTTTGCTAAAAGTAAAACAGAGAATTCCTGAAGGGATGGGGTAAACCCTGGGGGCAGCTGAGGCGTCCCCCAAGTGATCTACACTGTTGTATGAAAGGTGCATGTGAATACAGCCCAATCCTATAGTCCATCTGCTTCTGTTGCACTTTGTTAACCCTCCTCTCTACCCCAGTGAGGATTTAAACAGTTTAACTGCACGAGGGACAAAGGAGTTCCCCAGTCTGTCGGTCCTACACGTTGGAAGAAGCAGTCTTCCGCTGAATCTGATGTCCTGTCTGCTGATGACAGTGTACAGAGGCTGGCTGGCATTGTCCAGGTTTACCTTGGTAAATTTATTTTTAAATGCTAGCTGAAAAATAACACTGGTATTTTGTCATATTTGAAAAATGTTGAAGGGCTAGCTTTACTCAGATGTGTGATTATATGGCTGGTGCTAGGTTGTAAAATCACTTTCCATCCAATCATCTTTGTTGATAAATTGTTTCTGGCTCTCCTGCAGTGAAGCATCATGGGCAGTGGCTGATAAGCAAACCAACTACCGGCCAACCACTGACACACCAACTTGGCATGGATCAGGCTTTAAGTTTAAATTCTCTGGTGAGTTACTTTTGTGTGTGCTGATATTTGTGACTGGACACAGCAAAAGTAGAAACAAGTCTACTTGGTGGCATTTTGAGCTACTTACAGATTCTGAAAGTGTAGATTCTAAGCTTGCCAACAACATGGGAATAAAAAGAAAGAAATGAAGAAGATATGGCTATTTGAATGTTGGAAGTCTGGATTCCAAAAGTTAGAGAAAACAGCTTTCAAAGTTTTCCCCCAAACCTTCTGAACAGCCTGGAAGTGTTCACAAAGTGTTCATTTACATTTCTTCACATTTACCTACCCCCCTCCAGCGTTGACAGTCAACAGGTAGGCAATGCCTGGGAAGATGTATAGACAAATGCTCTCAAAAGATAGCTTTTGTCTGGCTTATCTGTCTATAAATATTTATTGATAGAAGTTTTAAGATTTTGTCTGTTTTTCCAACAAGGCCTCTGTCTTGTGAGCATTTGTCATGGAGTCAACCCCTGAACTTTAGCTTCATTTTAGTTAGACCGCATTCACAGTTTGCATTTCAATTCACTTTAGCAAAAACTTTAACACACCATCATCCTCTTCTGTGCAGTGGCTACTCAGCTGGCATTGAATATTCATAAAACCTCCCCCATACAACATCATAAATGTTTTATGAAAAGTTTGAAGACAACGTAGACTTGTTTTAAGGACATTAAAGACTACCAAGGCTAAAGTAATGGTGAAAAAACATCACTTTATTTTGAAGAAGTCTGATTCTGTCCTGGTTCTGTTCTGGGGACATCTAGAGATGATGATGCAAAGAAGGATACTTCATAAAATCAAGAATATTATGGACAACTCTAACCATCCTCTCCATGGGACTGTCTTGGGAAGGTAGAGCATCTTCAGTCAGAGGCTTCTTCAGATTCAGTGCAGTACAGACTGCTGCAGAAGATCTTTCTTCCCAATAACCATCTCCAATAACTATTTGAAGAATCTACATTAATGAGTTACAACAACATTTAATTTCCCTTTGGAATTAATATTTGAATTTGAAACTAAAGTGAAATATACTTTAATGATCCCAAAGGAAAATTATATACATTTAAAAATGTTAAAATGATGGCAGACAGATAAAAAAAAAGAAAGTTATTTGCAATGTTTAGTATTTCACAGACTTAAAGAAATCAAATCAAATAAATCATTTTCTTTTCCAAATAAAATTTTCAATATAAAACTTAAACTAATAAAAAAGATAATGTATATGTCTTATAACAAGATAAAAATACTTCCACTGACAGTGGTGTTTACTGCTAATAACACTATTGGTTATTAGCATCATTTTACTGTTCTATAAATATAATTCTTTGCACAGTATAGAGAACCACAATTGATAATTAAAACTAAAAGCAGAAAAATATATGTAACATGTAATTTGTGTATATGTATATCTTTGGTTTTATTTTCCTTACACATGCATTTCATCAAGAATTGTATGTATATTTTGCTTTACTCCTTTCTTACATGTTTTCGTCTAGAAATGTACACTCACCGTCCACTTTATTAGGTACTTCTTGCTAGTACTGAGCTGGTCTGCTTTTGCCTTCAGAACTGCCTTACCCCTTCGTGGCATAGATTCAACTAATTACAGGAAACATTCCTCAGAGAGTTTGGTCTATATTGACATGGTAGCATCAAGTTGCTGCAGATTTGTTGGCTGAACAACCTTGATGGAAATCTTCCGTTGCACCACATCCCATAGTTGCTCTATTGGATGGAGATCTGGTGACAGGAGGCCATTCTAGTTCAGTGAACTCATTGTCTCTAACAGGTGATCGTTACCTTCTCCACACAAAAACAAATGCAGTGCCAACAGTTTTTATCCGCAAAACGCCTAAACCCCGCTGCCGCTGGCTAGAGAGTGAAAAACGCTGAATTGTGCTCTTGGATTATGGCAGAAAAATTCCCCCATACTCATCTTCATTAACTCTGGTGAGATCCACATTTTCATCAATTTCAATGCTCTCTGGTTCAAGTCGAAAAGGCTTAAGTACGTTATTCATCGCTGTATTGGCTGGATGGAGCTAGCACAGTTGGACCTTTAGATGTCATTTACCCAGAATGCATTGCTGTGTGAACAACATGGTGACATTTGTGTGACATTATTTTATTGCAATGCAGTATTATTGCTGTATTGTAATATTCAATATTTGTATGCATGTTCACTGACAAACACATTTCAAGATATATCTTCTTATTGTGTTCTCTTTGTATTCAATAGTGTTTGTCAGAGATTTTAGAGACATTTTGTTCTGGTGCTACAACCTTTTGTCCAGTGTTACAAACTAAAGTTACTGTACAGACCAGCCAGGAAACATTCAGATTCTTAAGGGTTTCTTCAAACGGAGAACTTTTCCAAACCTTTGGTTTAAGAACCCCTTAGATCCCAGCAGAGCTCGGATTCAGCCTGCACATCAACATCAAAACCTTGAGACATTTGATTACACTCAAGCAGGTCTATGTTTATAATTTAAGTTTGATCGTTTTCTTTCATTTTTCATATGTATTTTTTGGGCCACAGTTAGTGTGTTAACATCCTTATACCAATTTGAAGAAGAGCACTGTAATTTTTACAATATCACAGTTACAGGATGGCTTGTCAATATTGGCTGAGTCTCTGGTTGGTCAATAGCAGATAGAGCTGGTAGGTGGACCTTGATGCGCTCCGCTCCTACAGCCAGCCATGCTTGAAAGAATCAAAGCAACACTCGAGGTATGTTTTTGATGAGGGAATAACATTAGAACATGATGTAAGTCAATTTAACAAAATACCACAACCTATTTAGACAGTTTATCAGCAAAAATCAAAGTTCATTTGGGAGTTAGATACACTTTAAGCTAGTTTAAATTTGCTCACTAAGGTAGATTTGAGTTTTTATTTTTATACATAGACCTGTCTTTTATTTAAACCTTGAATTTTTTTTTTCCTCCTGTAGGACAAACCAATTCAAAAGCTGGACAGCATGGGCAGTAGCCCTTTCAAGCCTGAAAAGCTCTGTTTCATGACTTTATTCCTTCCCCTTCGATGCCCCAGTTTTAACATACATGTTTGATCCTTTAAACCATCTGGTCTCCTACTCTGAGGGCCCTCTCTGTGTTGCTGAATTACACATCATTCTCTTCACTTTCATGAACTGAAGAACAATTGCTGCATTCATGCTTTCAATGGATCTGGAAGGAAACAGGGTTTCAGCTCTGTGTTTGTGGTTCAATTTATTCAGTGTACCATTCAAACACAGATAGTAACTTTTTCTCTGTGCATGCTGCTGTTATGGTTACCATGGTTACTGAAAAGGCTTCGGTGATTAGGGTTAAATCTTTCTTTTTGATTTCTATTTCACAGAAGAAGCTGGCAGCGGAACCAGACTACACTGACGTGACACTGACCGCAACAGAGCGTGTGCGAGCTTTGGCAAAAATGGGATGCTGCATAGAGATCAATGAAGACATCGAACCCAGACGCTACTTCCGCTCTGGAGTGGAGATGGAGCGGATGGCAGCAGTTTACCTGGAGGAGGGCAGCCTGGAGAATGCATATGTCCTCTACACCAAGCTCATCACGTGAGGAACACCTGCGGGGCCATGCCTGTGTGCCTGGGATGCTCTTTAACTAGGAAGAAGTTAATTTCAATCTTCCTTTGTTCAGGCTGTTTGTGGAGAAGCTGCCAAACCACAGGGATTACAAACAGTGTTCGGCCATCCCAGAGAAGCAGCTCATCATGAAGGTAATGAGATTTTCTCCCAAGACTCCATTACAGGAACGTCACATTCACATGTGTTCACACAACAGTAATTGTGCTGCTGTGTTTGTAGCCCTATAATGAAGAACAGCTCTCAGAGATAGCCGCTCTTAGAGCCAAAATGTTTGTGACCAGCCCATCACTAAGTTCTACTAAGTTCTGTAGTAGGTACCAAAATCTGAGAACAATCGGACAGATTTATTGGATTTGCTAATGGAAAAGGATTATGGCCGGGTAGACCTGGACCATACCGGCTGGAGGCAGTCTAGCAGGAAAGCCTGTAGAGCTGAAACGTTTCTGACCGATCCATCATGACACCACAATTCTGTTCCAGCTCACACACTGATCCAGGCGCCTTTTGGAGTTCTGGCTTATGTTGACTCTCTCTATCTGCAGAAACTCCAAGAAGTCGCTTTTCCTCGGAAGGAGGCACTGAAAAAACGTCTTCAGGAGAAATACAGCAAGGAGCACTCTGAGTACCTCAGAGTTCAGGTGTGTAGGTGTGTGTTTGTGGTCCAATCAGACTGCATCAAGATCTAGAGATAGATGGATATAAAGGTAGATAGATAATTTAAAAAGCAGAAGAGGTCGTTTCTTGCAGGGCATCCACAACGCCAGCCTTTTCTTGTGTATCAGTTAGTTTGAAAGTGACTCTGTATTCATGAGCTCCCCTTGCCATGAGGCAAGAAAACTGCCTGCCTCACCTTGAATCTGTTCTCTACTGTTTATGATGGCTCGCTCCTCAGCACACGAAACACGTTACAGCAAAGTACATTATATAAATAAGCTAAATTATGCAAAATCAGTTTATATATTAAATGTTTTTTAACGATTTTATTGGTGACATACAGACAGGAATATGCCCGTCGAATGGTTAGTCAGAGGTTGGCAATCCAAGGAGAGGCTCAGCTCGCTGCGCTTCTGAGCATTTTAATGGGAAATTGCGAAAATTAAACAATTTTGAAGAAAAAAATAATCAAAATTGGTTAGGCTAAGTGTAAAATAAATACTTTATTGTACAAACCACAGGGTGAAAATAGCTATATAAATTATCTTATCATTATATATTATTTTTCCACAATAACAGGCCTCCCCTGACCACATGTCTCTGTGTGTGATCGTGGGTAATGCCCTCTACATGGAGAGCAAATGTGACCTGTTGATCAGTGACGGTGATCAGATAGAGTTGTGTCTACTGGTTTACTGGATCAATAATGGATCTCCTGTGTCTGTAAACATACAACTATTTATCAGTGAGGAGGAGACTTCGACTACTTGCATTCAGAGCCCACCAGTCTAATCCAACTGTTTCTTCAGGGTCAGGCCATGGTGGTGGATGGGTGTGGTCAGCACCTGCAGCAGCTCTCTTTGTTGGACGAGGACAGGCAGCGTCTCCTGCTGCTGGAGGAGGAGAAGCAGCGAGTAGCAGCACTGCGACGGATGCAGATAGAGTCAGAACAGTTTCGCTACTTTGAGGATCAACTGAGGCGTCAGGAGCTGGCGAATAAGAGAGGAGAGGAGGCGGCTCTGAAGGTTCTGCATCACTGCTTAGATTTCCCTATTATGTGCCACAGTGAAGTAGTGTCTGGTACTCTTTAGTCTTATGCTCTGTATAGTTTTTTTTAACAATGTGTAATTCTCTGCAATATATATTTAGTACTCTCTATTATATTGTAACTGTGTAATAATAGGTGTAGTAATGTTTTTCTTTTGTTTAGTACTACGAAATACCATCTGGTATTTTGTTGTACCAGACGTTTAGTACAATACTAATGTACTAAACATTAGTATTGTTTAGTCCTCAGTAGAACGGCCTTACTGTGTAGTACTTAATAATACTCTTAGATACTTTGTATTACCTGTAGTAGTCTAGGACTCTGTGTGTGTGTAGTGTTCTCTGGTACCTCACAGTACCTTTTTAGAAATGGAAAATACTTTGCAGTAGTAACACACAATTCTCTGTAGCACTCTGCAGTACTATGTGTTGTACCCTTTGTGGTATTCTGACTGGTACTTTGTAGGGGTCCGTGTGGTAATGTTGGTGTATCTGTGGTACATAGTGATGCTGTATGTGGTTTCCTGCAGGTGCAGACCAAAGTGCCTGAGGTCCCAGATGGCTGCTGCCTGTCGAAGCAGTCGAACAAAAGCAGTGTATATCCTCGGAGGGTGGACCCAAACAGAAACGGGTCTGTGACTGTGACCCAACCAGTTGCCGCGTTAGCAGGAATACACAGTGAGTACACACAGCTGCACCTGGTCTTTCTGCTCCCATTGCTAATTAAGTCTGTCTGAAGCCAAGCTGGGTCAGACTTGAAAGGGAGTTCTCAAACCTTTGGTGTTTGTTCTTAAGGAATCTCAGTGAAAATCTCAAACATGTTATCATAAACAAAGCTATCGGGCTTCAGTGTGAGTTGATTTCATCTGTGCAGATCAGAGGGTGGAGGGTCTGAGGCGGGTGGTGATTCCCAGAGATCTGACGTATCGGTTCCTCCTGCTGGCGGACTCCAACACGGCCAGAGGAATAGAAACCTGCGGTGTCCTCTGTGGACGGTTGGTGAGTTTTGGGGTAGAAAGGAAAAATGTTCCTCAACAAAGCAAGAAAACAAAACCTGTAAAGGTTCTCCCTGAATGTGTGTGTCTCTCAGACCCATAATGAATTTGTGCTGACTCATGTGGTGATCCCAAAACAATCAGCTGGACCAGATTTCTGCGACATGGAGAATGTGGAGGAGCTGTTTGGATTCCAGGACCAACAGAACCTGCTGACAATGGGCTGGATTCATGTATGACGACACATTCATGAGGCACTTTCTAAAGTATTTAGTTGAACCACAGGTTCTTATACAAAGCACTATGTGTCCTCTCACAGCTCACACCCCCTCACCCATGACCTAAAAAACCCCTCAGTTTTTCCTCAGCTTCCCCTTCATTTGCATCAGCTGGTGTCACTCTGGCAACAGCACATGTGGTCCAGCAAGAGATGAGAGGAGTGAGAGTTTGCCAGAGATCGGGACAGAGGCATAGTTGTCTCTTTCTGCAATTGTATAAAAGGCTCCCAAGTCAGTGATTTATAGTTTTCAGTTATTATTTGAAGCATTTGAATGATTAATCTGTGTTTTATGCGAGTTTTGATTGGTGGGATTCAGCTGCGATGTGGTTGCATAGTATTATGACTGTTTATTGCATGTGTCAGTTTGTGGATATATTTAGAATTTTATTTATTTTACTGATGGCGTCTGCCTCGGATGAACGCCGGTTGATTAGCCACCTGGCTAACCTCCTTCCTCTGTTGAGTTAAATGTACAATCAAGTTGTTTTTATGCTTCTTTGTTTGTTGATTAGTTTGGGAGCATTATCAACAGTTTAACTGTCGTACAGTAAAGCAGCAACTATAATTTATTTTGGATTTTTAATCCAATATTTGCCGCTAATTCTGGAACGGAAGTGTCCCTTTGGATTTTCAGAGTCAATTACCCAAAGCACCTCGTTTCTATTGATGGTAACTTGATATGAAGAGAATAAGATGATAATGTGATTGTTAAACTTGTTTATTTTGTTTGGAAACAACTGGTGAAAGTTGAAGTTTAGGCTTATTCATATTTATAGTTTATTTACATATTTATCTGTACTTTTGTTGTATCTTTTATTATTTCTTCAAAGAAACCATACACTTGTTTGTTAAAGTGTGAGTACCGGTACATTAAAGTACTGCAGCAAACCAACATCAGCTTCACAATTACCCCACCCATTCTCCACCCGCTCTAACAGCTGCTCTGGCAGGCTCTCCAGTATGAATGTAGTGACACCACACTGAAATCAGTGTTTGTAATAAGAACCATGTTTCCTCCCCTTCAGCATAATGTCGGTTTAATTTATGTTAGATTAAAAATAATTCCAATAACATGCCAATATCAGTATGATGCAGTATAATACCTCAAAGACATACACCTCCAATTCATATCCATATCCACCGATATATCCAGATTTAATGTACTCTGGATATATTCAGATTCCATTAAAATCACTCTAATTTGATTTGTAAATCTGTGCAGTAATCTTTCCGGCTCACTGAGGAATTGTTATTAAGGTGTTCCATCTCCCTCTTGTCAAAAATCAGAGCTGGTTTCATTGTGTAACCTTTGTGACATTTGGAGGTACTGTGTTTCTGACTTGTAGTCCCTGTGACCAATATCTGACCTGTGCCCTCAGACCCATCCCTCCCAGACTGCATTCCTGTCCAGTGTGGACCTCCACACTCACTGTTCCTACCAGCTGATGCTTCCGGAGGCGCTGGCCATCGTTTGTGCTCCAAAACACAATGAGTATGTGTATGCTAAATCTTTGGACTTCATTTCTTATGAGACTTTTTTAGCCTGCTCATTGACCTTAGTTGTGTATCTCAGTATGGGTGTGTTCAGACTCACTGGTGCGGGCATGTTGGAAGTTTCTGCATGCAGAAAAAAAGGTTTCCATCCCCACTCCAAGGAGCCTCCTCTGTTCATGGTGAGAGAGTCTTCTCGTTCCCGTCTTTATCTTGTTACACATGCTAAATATTTTCTTCCTATGTCTCAGTAGGAGGAGCATAAGGACGGGTTCCCAATTGCAGTCCTCCACAGCTACTACTAGATGGCAACTTTTAGTTGCATTCTTGTTCCAGCACACTTCTCACCCGTCTCACCAGAGGCTAGGATAGTAGCGCTTGAGGATTGTAATTGGGTACTTTAGTTTGTCATAGATTTGTTTCTTTAAATGCAAAATCAACAAACTCAAGAAAGAGTATCAATAGTAATATTACCCAAGTCAAAGAGGAAAGTATAGAGCAGTAAAACTACTCAGTTTTTTTTTCACAAAAAGTTACTCAAGTAAATCTGCAACCCCCTTTTGAACTTTCATAACTCTGGCCCCTCTGGTCTTCTCAGGTGTGTAAGCATGTGGTGGTCAGAGACTACAAGCTCAACCTGTTGGACCTCAGATGACAGAAGGAAAACGCTGCCCTTCTGTTTACTGCCATGCTTTTGTGCTACAGAGGAAGCTGTAAAATCATTGCCTCAGCGTTTGTGTGACCTCTCGGCTGCTCTCACAGTGGCACATCTCTGTTTTTCTGCTTCTTGTATGTGATGCAGTAGACATTGGGTTTTCTGTACCTAAAAAAACATCAGAAGTCATCAGAAGATTGAGTGCCTTCACATTGAAATGTACAGTACAACTTATGCTGCAACCCTATGAACTTTATATGAACATATATTTCCTGAATCTGCTGTGAAATGTTATTTTTTTCACTCGTGTTTTAAACACAACAGATGGGATTTTCCCTATCGTGGTGTTAGAAAAACACCAAAACCTTTTGAAAATGCTGTGTTTTGTTTTTTACTCTTCAACTTTTGATCCTCTGAAAAGCTCAGAAACCTGCAGCTGATCTATTCAGACTTTGCATCCATGTGAGACACGACAGTCAACTGAAGGTCATAAATTGTCAGTCTACAGATTTCCCTTTTGTGTTCATGGCTTTACCTCAAATTAACAGGCTAGCTGCAGTTACATTAGACCCAATCAGCTCTGCCTGACAGGCTGCTGAGGCTATGCCTGAAAACAGCACTCAGGGCTTTAACAATGCTGTACATGCTGCTGACTGCAGCTTTTTGAACAACTCAGCTGATCCAGTTAGTGTTCTGAAAGAATAAATATAGTTTACTCTCGATATGGCAAAGTCAAAATGAGGCCCTAATGTTATTATCAGTTTGTTACCATAAAAACTTCAAGTCTGCTGGTCACTCTGGGCTGACTGGACCACTCACACCAGGGTAACTCTTAGTCCATCTATGTCAACAGCTGGAATAATGTAAAACTATTTACTGCCAAAGAAGCAGTATTTTCAGTTATTTCTGCTGTACCTACACACAAGTCAGAATAATAGATTTTATTTATAATGGACTTTATGGTAAATGGTCTGTACTTGTTCATACCATTCAGTTATTTACCTATTCACACACTGATGGTGGCGGGCTACAAGACTGTAGCCCCAGTTGCCCTGGAGCAGACTGAGAGGGGAGGCTGCCATGTACCAGCACCACCAGGTCCTCTGACCACCATCAGTAGGCAAGGTGAGTTAACTATCTTGCCTAAAAGAAGAGGATGGAGCAGGAATCAAACTGGCAACCTATGACTTGCCACCGTTGTCACCTTTATATCTTAAGACCCAAAAGGTGTGTTTATATCAGTGGTCACGATAAGTGAGGATTTTCTGTATTTGAACATTTTTAAAAGGAAAAAAACCCCTGAAAAATTCAAAGCCCATCCATCATTTGAACAGATTATAAATCACGTCCTTGACTGGTGCAGACTGGCGACTTGTCCAGAGTGACCCCACCTCTCGCCCCAAACGTTGGCTGGAGCTTGGCACCAGCAACCCTCCCAACCCACTAAGGGACAAGGGTGGAGAAAATGGAATGACTGGTGCGTATGTACAGACATTATAAACTTATACAACTAAATGTATTTAAGGGCAATAAAAGTGGACTCTGATTGATATGCCCCCTTTTTAGTTTTTTTCTTACATTTTTGTTTCAAAATTTCACATTTTGTTGATCCTGACTCTACAGTGAGAGAGAAACTAATCTTATTTTTCAGTTAAAAATGCAGACAAAACATTTTAATACTAGAATCAGTTTATAACATAAAAAAATTTGGATATTCGAAAAGCTATATTAAATGTTTATATGGAATTGAGGTTAAAGAAATAAATGAAAATTTGCAGGATTGTTGTCTTTTTCTGAATGGATTAGAACCTAACATGGAAACTGCATACTGAATGTATATCTCTTGAAATGACACTTGTCTTATATTCATATTACAACCTTTTTGTGATTTCTTTCTTTAAATTTTTTTCAATTATGTGCATCGACAAAGAGAATACTGTAATCTCGCCAGCAGATGGCGAACAACAACCTTTTTTTATAAGGAAAAATTGAAAAGCTATCTAAAACATTTTAGCCTTCCAATCTTAGATATAACATAGTTCCGTTTTGGTGACTATCATCAATGGAGTCTCATGCTCTTCGTCAACTTGGGTGGGGAGGGAGGGCTGCCCAGTGGCGCAGCTGGTAGAGCCGTTGCCTTGCAGCAAGAAGGTTCTGGGTTTGATTCCCGGCCCCGGTCTTTCTGCATGGAGTTTGCATGTTCTCCCTGGGAATGCGTGGGTTCTCTCCGGGTACTCCAGCTTCCTCGCAAATAACGTGGGGGGGCGGGGCAATACTGTGGTTAACATGACGAATGTCATGAGGTGGGTTATGGTGCGGTGAGAAATTGCAGGCGGGACCAGGACGAGCAGTGAAAAAGATGGATTTAATGAGGAAAAACACGATGAGACCAGGGAACACGACGAGATGACGGGGTAACACGATGATGATGACGGGGTAACACAATGACGACGACAACACATCAACAACGACAGCGACAAGGATCCGACACTAGACAAAGACAACAGGTGGACTTAAATACACAGGGAGGGCAATCAGGGAACAGGACACAGCTGGGATTAATCACAGGGAGCAAACAGGACAACACAGAGACTCAGACACCGAAAACCTAAACTAAATACACAGAAAAACTCAAATCACGACAGTACCCCCCCCTTAAGGGCGGCTACTAGACGCCCAAAACACAAAGACCACACAAGGGAGGGCGGAGGGGAGCCGGACGGAGGGCCAGAGTCCAAACTTAACAAAAAACAACCCAACAGGGTGGGCGGAGGGGCGCTAAGGCGGGCTAGAGTCCAAAATAACAAAAAACCCACCCTGTTGGGTTAACAGGGTGGGTTCGAGATGGACCCTCTCGGAGGGGGTCCGGAGGGCGTTGCCGGCGCTGGAGACGGACCCCATGGGGAACGTCAGGCGGGCGTTTCCGGCGCTGGAGGCGGACCCCTCTGGGGAGGTCCGGCGGACGCCGGCTGAAGGCTCTGGAGGGCCGGCAGGGAGCGGTGGAGCCACGTCCGCAAACTCCAGGGGCGGAGCCACGTCCGCAAACTCCAGGGGCGGAGCCACGTCCGCAAACTCCAGGGGCGGAGCGCAGGGAGGCTCTGGAGGGCCGGCTGGAGAGACCTCGGCAGGAAGCTCTAGCGGGCCGGCTGGAGGACGCTCTGGCGCCATGTCCGCGAACTCCAGGGGAGGAGCACAGGGAAGCGGAGCCTCAGGCAGGACACAGAGGGGTTCTGGGGCGGACGGGGACTCGAGGGCACTGGAACTCTGGAGGACTGAAGGGCACTGAAACTCTGGAGGGGACTCGGAAGGGGCACTGGGAAACTCTGGAGGGACTCGGGGGACACAGGGAAACACTGGAAGGGGCTGGCGGCGTCCCAGAGACCGCGCTGGGAGCGGGGACCGGCGCAGCTCCGGGATCCGCTGCTGAGGTGCGGGACCGGCCGCGTTCCCCACCACGGGCTCCGCCCAGGGCCGGATCTCCGGCGGCTCAGGACAGCGCCGATGGCGGGGCTTCCGCCCAGGGCCGGGACCTCCGGCGGCTCAGGCGGCGCGACGGCGGGCTTCCGCCCAGGGCCGGACCTGGCGGTCAGGGCGGTCTTGCCGACGGCGATGGCGGCGCTCTTCCTCACGGCCAAGTCATGTCCGATTCAGGCCCAGTTCCTCCAGCAGCAGCGGAAGGCAGGATCTCCACATCTCTGTAGAGATCCCTTTGTGCCAACTCCAACTGCTGCTGGATCCATTCCTCCCGGTCAAGAAACGCCATGCTTCTCACCTTGTTGGTCGGATCCTACTGTCATGAGGTGGGTTATGGTGCGGTGAGAAATTGCAGGCGGGACCAGGACGAGCAGTGGAAAAGATGGATTTAATGAGGAAAAACACGATGAGACCAGGGAACACGACGAGATGACGGGGTAACACAATGACGACGACAACACATCAACAACGACAACAACAACAACAACACACAAGGATCCGACACTAGACAAAGACAACAGGTGGACTTAAATACACAGGGAGGGCAATCAGGGAACGGGACACAGCTGGGATTAATCACAGGGAGCAAACAGGACAACACAGAGACTCAGACACCGAAAACCTAAACTAAATACACAGAAAAACTCAAATCACGACAACGAATAAATAAATAAATGCGACTTAAAAAAAAAACCTTAATGAATTGAGTTGGATGGACATAATAAATTGAGTAGGTTGAACTTAGTAAATTGAGTTGGATAGACATAATCTATTGATTTGGATAAACTTAATAAAGTAAGCTGAATTACTTGTTACTAACTGAAGCAATTCAATTAAGTTGGTTCAACTATGTTCTGTTTACAGTTTGTCTGGCGAAGCTTAAGTCATGACGTTAGACGCAGGATAAGAAACTGGCATTGAACTCGATTGTTTTAAGTAAAGTCAAAGTAAAAAGTGAGATTAATGTAAATAAGTCTATAACATGAACTACCGCCCAAATACACTTTTTAGAGTGCAATAATCTGCAACCTATAATTTTTTGTTTTATTAATTTTAAGATTTTTGTGAAATGAACTTACAGTGCATCCTTGTTTTGAGTTGATTTTTTCCCGGGTTATTACGTCCCTGGACGCCATGACAGCTGGCTTTGTAGGTGGCCACTAATATATATAAATACTTCTTTCCCTTCGGTTTCTGATCATTCTGATACTCTGTTTCAAATTCATCAAATTTTTCTCATCTGTTCTATTTAGACAATAACTTCAAAGACAAAGGTATTTATTTCTCCCTCTAGTGTTAGACTCACACATTGCTTTGTCTTGGTTGTATTAACCCAGAACGTATTCTGCTTTTAGAACCGTCTGTGGTTTGCTGGCATCCTCATGTACTTTTGAACTGTGCCAGAATTAATTTTAGTCAAACTGAGACCAAGGTTTTCAGACAGACCAGAGTTTGCTCGTTACGTCCATATCAGATTGATTGTGCATTTACTCTTCCCCAAATGAATCAGACTTCTCAGGTATACAAGGTAAAATTCAATTAAGGTGGACTAACAAGGCCTGGTGTGAATACACCCTTAATGTTTCTGTGGAAAGATTTGAACATGCACGCTAAATGAGTTGGGGCAGATTATTTTATGCAGAGCCTTATCAGTTTATTTGTGCCAGACTTGAAATCGAAAGTGTACTGGCTCAGACTCTCATTCTGAAACCAAACACCGGACTTCCTACAGTTTATTATTGTAATGACCACATCATATCATTCCTCCGGCTTTGTGTAAATTCCCAGAAGGAAACAGGTCATGGCCCGGCTAAACTGGGAAAAGAAAGTCCTGAAATCATTAGAAGATGAGTATTTGTTGGAAAATTCCAAAATGAAGTGATTATGAACACAGTTTAAATAGCAACAGTTTACATGCCGTATTTTGAATTCTGGAGCAAGGAAGTATTTCTCATTCTTCCTTAGCATATTTCATTTTTGAGCACTGAAATCAGCTGCACAAATGTTGAAAACTTTCTCTTTTTCAGCTTGATAGTGATCTTGAACTGTTTAGTTCAACAGCCAAACATTTATGCTACGATGTTTGTATCTGTGTGAAAATCTTAACTTTGAGTGAATTGATTCTCCTGGTTGGTTCTGTATGTTTCTGAGGGTTTTTTGGCTTCATAATGGCATGTTTGATGAAGTTTGATAACAGTTAAAATTTCTCAATGTTTGACATTGTCTAGCAAAATTTTTTTCATCAGACTACATGGCTCCTGCATTAATATATCAATGAGCTTCTCTAACTTGTAGTTGGTGATATGATGTTTGCTGCTGAGCATGATCATTTAAAACAAGCATTATTTTTACATCAACTTATAAGTTACGTGAAACTTCTCCAATTAAAATTGATTGCTTAGTTTCAGCATCTGTTCACATTAACAGCCTGGTAAAGGCTGAGAATGTGAACTCAGTCTGGTCCACATTCTCTGCTATAAATTTAAATTTCAGCTATTTTAATGACACCTAAGATATATTCATTTAATCAAAGAATGTCATGAATAAGTGTGTATGTATTCCATCTTAAGTTGAGGTGCACCGATTGCAGTTTTCAGTTTTAAAAAACCTGCCCTGCCGATTTTGATTTTGGCTGGTAGTTTTTACCAGCCAAAAATGTTGCTAAATATAGCAAAAAAGTTGCTGAGACAACCAAAAATATCCAATCAGAGCCAGGAGAGGGGCCTGAGCGCTGTCAATCAACTTGTATATGCACAGCTACATGTACACAGGAAAATTGCCGTTATTGGTGGTGATGCTAACTAGCTTGAGCAGTCCTGGCAGACGCTGCTGTGATGAGCCAGTTATTGTATAGTAGAGAGAAAGGGGGACGATATGAGCAGCATACACACAAAGGTGATTGACAATGCTAGAACCCTTCACCTGGCTCTGATTGGTTGTTTCTGAGCTATGTATTTCTGTACTTAGTACTGGGAGCACTGGGAGAAGACAGAGGAGTTTGGTTTTTTCACAGATTATCTGTCCGTTGTCATACTGTCACAACATAGTCACTGTTTCAACAAATATGTAAAAAACATTTTGCTTAATGTTTTTTAAGCAAACATTACAGACCCACTTAAATGGATCGTATGTTCCAAAGGAACAACTATAAAATAGTTCCTTATCCTAATTTTGCTCCAAACTCTCTAAAGAGATAAGGATAGAATAGGGCTGGGGATATTCTGGGGATATTCAGAACTCAGTGAATCATCTGCACAAGTTTACTCAGGTCTGAACATCTGGATCCGGAATGAAACATGAGATCAACAACATCTGATCTGAATTAAGTGATCAATAACGCCTAATCAGCTAAATTGGTCAGTAATTTTATCAGTAGCTGTCAAAGATTCAGTGAACAGAATTGGAATAAATCTTTCAGAATGTTTTCCCCTTGTGATAAAAACTAGCTGGTCAAGTGTAAGAAAGGAAGTGGGACCATTAAGAACAAACAAAGAAAAAAATTGTTTACAACAAGTCCTTGAAATATTTATTTGATTTCTTTTCTCAGTGCATTATTCATTTTACATTTTTCACAGTAGATTTCACAATTTCCTTCAAACACGATTTCCTTCCAGTAAATTCTTACATAATATTCCTCATCATTCCTCATCCTCCTCCGCTTTATTTATCATGTTTTATCATTTCCTTCGTCCTTCTGCAGCTTCCTCTCTACTTTCTCTTGCTCTCTGTTCACATTCCTTTCATGCCCCTCCAGGCACTAAGAGGTGTGTATAAAACTACACAAACTGTGCAGGTTAAACTGTTCAACATAAACATTTTCTGACTGTTTCAATATCAACTTTAAAAAAAAATATATATATAACAAAAATATATAATATAACAAAATAACAAAAATCTTTAAAGGAACAGAACCTGGATCAGAACTTCAGTCTGATCTGTCAGTCTTCTCCATATGAAGACTGACAGAATTTCCACTAGTGTGGAAATTCCGGCTCAAAGCTTTGATTAGTAATAAATACATCAATAAATATAAAAAAAATATAAGTATTGCAGCTAGAAAAAGAGAACTTCTGTACTGGCCCATCAGTCTGCAGTCTTTAGCACCCACAATGTTTGGGTCTGGACATCTTGCAGCAGTCTAAGCTGAGGTGCATTCAGGAACACTTTATCCCCATAGCTCAGTCCAATGTGTACAGCGTCCCGGCCAAACGATCCCAATGTGTGAAGTAAGGTGCATAGTTGCATTTCGACTTGAGGTGGTGGAGGTCATGGTGGCGTGCACCACCATACAGGCCGAAAGGGATCAGACGGTGCATGGCCCAAGGAAAATCATAACCACAGTGGTCCTCCACTGACAGCCAAATGTTCACAATGAAGAAGAGCATCTCTGTGAGGGGATGGCAGCCCAGCAACAAAGGGTTGGCAGCAGCAAACAGGCCCAAACTCAGTGTCTCCCAGGCCCCGGAGTACTCTGCAGTCAGTGCCGAGGTGGAGGTATAAGTGTGGTGCAGCTGCAGAAGAAGGAAGAAAGGTGAGCATAGGGAGAAAAATCTTCAGGAAGATCAATAACAGTTACAGAATATGATAAAACCTTAAAGTCTGAACCAACCTTGTGAAAGGTGCGGTATAACCAGGGAACCTTGTGGTGGAGCAGGTGCCAGGTGAAGCTCTGAAAGTCAAAAAGGAGCAGGCAGACCAGGACCTGAGCTACCATGTGAGGTAGGGGTGGAGCCTCCTGGGGCAGCAGCACTGGACGCAGGTACCAGTTGAGCACGGTGAGGGGGAAGATGAAGATCAGGTGGTTATAGAGTGTCAGAGCCAGGCAGCTTCGCACCGTGGTCCAGTTGATGGTGCTCTGAGGCTGTAACTTGTACTTGCGCACCAAGCTCCACCTGGAGGAGAGCAGGTCCAGCAGGAGGAATGGCAGGCAGAAAATCAGGTACACAGTCAGGGAGAAGAAGACTGGGAAGAAAGGGGAACGCAGGAGGAATGAGTGTCCCAGCAGGAAGCTCCAGAGTGGCTGTAACAACATAATTCTCGATCTGGTTCAGTCTGTTCAGATTAAAGCTCAGTCATTCAGTGTCTTAGCTCTTCCTTTGACAGCAGCTTTTATGGACAACAGCCTATCCCACTTCTGACGCAGAGCATTCCTAGCCCCTGATTCTGCCCCATGCCCTTATTTAGACTCTTCCGTTTCCTTCCTGCTTGGGAAAACCCTTCACCTCTGTTGTTCAGAGGAAACTAGCTGCAGGCTCTAGCCTTCCTGTCTAGGCTTTTCTGAGTTTTGTTCTAGGGATTGTTCTTCCCATAAGAACTACAATGTAAACATAAATAAGATTATTTCTGTAGAATGATCAATTTATGAATCTTGTTATGAATCACTGACCGGCATGCTGTTGTGTGGGGGAATCTGTGTTAAAAGTTAAATATGTTAAATGTGACACTGAGTCAGGATTCCCAATGATGGATAAAGTTCTTCTGAGCAAAATGACTCCATATCCACATATAGTGTTTAAAATGCCAGCTGTCAGGATGACTAGATAACCGAAGGTTTCTTCAAACAACGAGCAGAGCTCCGCTTAACATCAATGTTTGTTTCTAAGTTTAAACTGGGACTTTATTTGGAAGCAAGAATTTATCATATTTTATAACACAAACAGATTGATTCCATTTATTTGTTCATTTTAAGCTTCATTTCATAACATTTATAATGAAAACAGAGTGATTAGAGTTTCAGCCGTCTGCTTTGTTCTCTGAGCCATGATGCAAAGTCTGTGGCAGTTTGAAGCCTGTCTAACATGTTTCTGTCTGAAGGAGCAGCTCTTTGCAGATGCTGTCAGGGAACAATGTATGCTAGCATATGTGTGTGTTGTCCCAGAACAGAATGAAACCATTCTTAAGTTCTGAGACCTGTTGATGTTCTGATCTGCTTATGGTTATCAGTTTCTTCTTTTTCTTGCTCCCTCGTCTGTTGTTATCTTTTTAGAGTTTTCCCAGTGTTTCCTGAGTGCTGGGATTTTAGATTATGATGCTAGATAGTATTTTTGTCATTACCCTGATGTGAAAAACAGATGAAGTTTATTTTGGCACTGAAGTAGAAACACTTTCAGAGAGGTGGACAAAAGGTCTGTTAGGCAGAAGGATTTCAGAATCCATAAAATGAACATGAACATAACAAACCACGCTGCTTCTTAGAGTTCAAACAATAAGTTAATGAATTGGAGCTGAAACTCTGAAATCATCAAATGAAGAGTATCCTGACTGGTGGACTGGTTCAGACCTCCAGCTGATGGTCTGATAGTGGAGTCAAAGCTTCAGGGCTCAAACACAGCAGCACAGTGACATCTGCTGGACATTAGTTCAAACAGACATAAAGCACCAGAAGCACACTGAATTACACACATGAACAGGACCGGCCAAGACTCCATCTGACACTAAACAGAATTTGGTTTTGGCGCCCCTAGTTTTGCTAATACTGTGGTGTGGCTGCAATCAACATTAGATAATTCACACACCTAAAATCTCTGACAGTGATGTTTACATTACATGTGGTCATGTGACGTATAACATAGGATACATTTATTGGCCGATTTATCGGCACCAATTTCCCTGACTTTGGGGAATTGGTGATTGGCTGATACTTACATGTGATTTTATCTACCTCAGCAAAGGTTTAAAAACTAGCCACTGTCCTCTGTTGCTCTTCCAAGAGAGGTTTGACTGATAGACTGGCCCACCAGTTCATGCACGTTTTAATAGTGCAAACGTGCATGTTTGCAATTAATAGTGACCCCGACGTTGCCAATTCAGCAACTTTTATGCTACATTTAGCAACATTTCAGACAAGAAAAATTAGTGTTGGCCAAAATCAAAATCAGCAGTTAAGGGTTTCAAAAAATCAATAATTGGCGATTGGCCAGAAAACTGCAGTGAACCTCAACTTAAGATGGAATTTATACACACACATTCTTTGACTAAATTAATTTCTCTTAGGTGTAATTGCAATAGTTAAGAATGTAATTTTATTTTGGGGTTAAAACCTATGGAATGAAGACAGGTTGTGACGTTCTGATGTAGGCTGTGAGAATTCAGGCGTCTTCTCAAATAATGCAGCTAAAAAGATTCTCTATGAAATCTGCTGTGGGCGACAGCGGGATCACATATTAACTCTTCTTTCTGTGAGAAGTGCTGACGGCGACACTATACATATATATACATACACACATGCATACACCTATATACACATGCATATGTATTGTGTACATACACATACAAATATATTTATGTTATTCCTCAATTAACTAAAAATAAATAAAGAATTTATTTTTCAAACTTTATTGATCCAAAATTATAAATCAGTTTTCAGGAGGTAAAACATCTTCAAAAAGAGACGAGCAAAAACAGTAAAACAAACAGGAATAGGATCTGCCTCCTCAATCCCTGTCAGGTTGGTTTGAGTCGTTTGGCAGCAGGAGCTTCACCTGAAAAGGCAAGCAGTAGGAAGAAGAATGAGAAGAAACGTCATCCAACAGGGAAGTATTGCTAAATACAGTAAACACTGGCAAACATAGGGAACAGGGTAAACATAAGGGAGAGGAAAACAGGAGGGGCTGGGCAGTGCGTCTCTGGTCTGACAGCAGATCATGCAAATCTCTGTAGTCTACTAACCATCAGAGCCATATTAGATACACAGGTATAAAAACGAACAGTTTATGATTTTGCACCTCCATCACTACAGTTTGAGTAACTCATTTAAGATAAAACCGGGTGATTCAGTTTGATTCAATGTCACAAGACAAGCACAGAAATTACACTTTCATAAAACTTGACTTATAAGTAAAAAAAATACATGGATAAATAAATAAAAGATATCAGAGACTCAAAGTTAGAAAAGCCGTAAGTTTGTATATGTGATTAACACTGGGGCACGGAGGTGAAGTAGGGTAGAGCGTGCAACTCATTTCAAGGCCTCAGTCCTTCCAGTGGTCCCCAATCCTGGTCCTCTGGGACCGCTGTCCTAAGCACAGCTGATTCATATGATTGCATTTCCTCTTCTGTACTCCTGCAATTGCTGCAGATGCCAGTTAATCACCTATTCATTTCACCAAGGTGTGCAGCAGCAGGGGAGTTCTCTGGGAATATGGGGCCCTTTGATATGGACTGTTAGGTCCCAGAATGACTGATGTCAGAGTTTGAATGACATCAGTCATGGGACGGGATGTCCATGGGAGGAGGCTCTGGGGAAGGAGAGATTATGGATGGATGGATACTGCCATCAGTATCGAATGTGAAACCACAGACCAGAAACTGGACCGAAGACCGGATCCTAAACAGAGCACATCAACTAGTTTCTGGACTACAAATTCTGACCAGAGGCACATTTTATTTAGCAAGTTGAAGTTTCTACATAAAGTAAATAAGCAGCACAAACACCACCTTCTTCGGCCAACTTTTTTCTCTTCCTCCGTTTGGTCCTACTCATCTTCTTTACTTCTTGTGGTTTCTACATTCCCATCATTTTCAACATTCCAAAAAGCTTAAAGATGTTACTCATTGCTTTTGTCCTGGATGAAGCTAGCACAATCAGGCCAAGCATATGACATTTACCCAGAATGCATTGCAGCGTAACCAACATAGGGACGTCTGTGTGACAATATCTTATTTAAATTCATAAAAACCAAACGGCTTACACTATTTTTAATGTATTGTTTTTACATCTAAAATAAATATTTCTCAAATGACGTATATTAATACAACTAGTAATGGATCCCTTTAAGAAACTCTAAGGTTTTACTTAGTTCAAGTTCTGCAGCTCAGAGTTAATGTTGCTTTGTATGAGATTCACAAATATGAAAAAACCTACTGCTGGCAGAGGAGTCCTGAAGGGTCTCCTGCTGACTGCTCCTCGTGTACACAATGCCACTAGCAGTCTTCCTGGTTTCTGAGGACAAAGAACAAAGTCAAAACTGTGATACAACAGGAGACTCGAGATGAACAGACAGACTGAGATAAACCAACAGGAAGCTCCTGCAGCTGCAAGGCTTCAGCATAATTTACCTGCGTGCAGTAAAACGGCTCTACAGGTGGAAGACACGGCTGCTTTAGAGTCAGCATCTGACAGACCAAACAGCGCCCCTCTGAGAGACTCATCAGGAACACAACACGCCAAGCATTTCACTGCAATATGCTGAATCCAGTTCCACACTGTACTGTTTTACAGGAAGAGCATAACATGGCACCACAGGGATGCCATCACACTGCTGGATTGCTGCCTCTCTCACTGTTCCTGCTCCACACACTGGAGTCTGATGAAAAGCTTTGATTTCCATGTTCCTTCAGAGAGGGAGGGACCTATCAGACATTTATCACCAGCTGGAGGATACAGATTAATGATGTCATAAGGTCCTCTCAGCTCCAAAGCCTTAAAAAAACACACAAACACAAAGTTAGAGAGCCATGCTGGCCCCAGAGGACCAAACTGTCTCTTTGACGTTTAATCATGGGTAATGTTTATTGGCTGGTGTGGGGTATTAAAGATAGGTAACAAATGCAATTTGATGTTTTGCATCATAAAAAAATTTTAACAAATAGTACTTAGTGTTACTGAGTACTAACACTAAGTGTTAATATAACCATTGCTGGTTATATTAACAATGATAACCAGCATCAAGGAGTTTTTGGTTAATACAGACTGACTGGGTTATTGATCACTGACCTTCTCAGCTGCACTTGAGACGATAACGTTCTGAAAGAAAAAACAGCTTTCAAAATGTCACACCTGAAGGTCACATCATGTTGCAGCTCACAGAATCATATGCAAGAGCACCAACCTTTCCTTTGCAGCTTTCCATCAAACAAGCAGCGTTGGCAATAGTGTAGCGCCTCATGGTGGAGTCCCTGAGTGCTGAGGCATACGACACCTCAAACACCACTCCTCTGTCAATGGCCTACACGATGAGAAATGCAGTAAACACTCACAAACAAGGAAGCAAGCCAGGAAACTTGGAATGAGGTGGTCACCCCGTTTATGGGCGCTCTCTTAAAGAAGAAGGGGAGTTTCTCCGTCACCGAGATGCAAATGATGTCAACGTCACACAGCATGCAGGAAGTCTGTAATAAACACAAAGCGTTGCTATGCATTACTCCATTAAAACTATCAGAGTGCTCTTTTTCAGCATTGATGCTTTCAGACAGATGGTTGCCCTGAGTGACAAAGCAGAGACACTTCCTAAGACTCTAAGACAGTTTTACACTGCAGCCTGAAGTGACAAAGATCTGATCTAGGAAGAGAACAACCACCATGGCGGACAATAATGAGGATTAAGTTGTTAATGTGCTGATTCCGGGTGGACAGAACTTATGCTCCACCATTTCCCTCCATGTTTACTTCTGCCAGCACTGCGCATGTGCTCTATTTTGACGTTACTGTGCCGTCTACTATGCATCCGCACATAACTTACATCTATTGGGAAATATGAACAACCACATTAAAAAAAAATCCGAATTGAGTAATAAGGGCTGCAGTGTGAACGTAACCTAAGATCAAAAGAATTCTGAGCCTTTTGGCGCTGCATCAGCAACAAAAGTTTCTGAAAAGTGGAATCGTTAATGTGAACCTGCATAGGAGGTCAATACTGCAGAAGAGACCCTGTCCTGCCTTTCCTCCTGCAGACTTCCTGCTTGGTGTAACTGAACTAACAGCTGAGCGCTAAGATCAAGGCTGAATCTCGTAGTCCTCCTTCCACCTAACCCTCATCCCGACATTTCTTCTCATGGAGGTCAGCAGAGAAAAATAGCAGTGGTCTGTTGTGAATGCCGACGTATCACGCTTCACTATTACTCGTTTTTCTCAAATTGAGCAGCCATAATTCCCACATGGTGAACTGTATGCTGTCTTTTGGCCAAAAGTTAAAGAAAGTTAGTTTCTTTAACACTAGATGAGCTAAAAAAAAAACAAACAAACAAACAAACAAAAAAACAAACAAACTGTGAATCATCATCATCCTGCTTCAGCTCAGATTAAACAAAGGGTCAGTATATCTCACATGGAAGAGCTTCTCGGTGGTCGGCTGGATGGCCAGGAGGTCAAAGGCGCCATACTCTGTAGCATTTGGCCTCTAGGTGAGCAAACACACAAATACACATCGCAACTTTATAAAAAGACAAAAACTTTCATCTGGTACTTTGATCAACATTCTCCAATGGAAAACTCACAAAGTGACTGGCCTCTGACATCACCACTGTTAGTCTATTCAGCACTTTGATTGGACGAGAGCGACCCTGTACAACAGGCAGCGGACCAATCAGCTCACTGATCGGCACTGGGGATGGAACTTCCTACAGAGGGGAAACAAACCAGCTCTACTGAGCAGTGACCAACAGGAGTACATGATGTTAGTAATAGCAGCTGACTGCACCTGTTTCTTCTTGGCTGCGGGTTCAAATACATAGTTGATGGCGACAGTGGAGAATCCCACTGCAGAAGAAACAAACATACTATAATTAAAAACAGTAAACCTAAATTAATGGATCATTAATGGATAAAGTATCTCATTAATTTTATCAATGTTGATAAATTTTTAATTATGTAACTGTAAATTTATGGAGACACACCCAAAAAAGAATCTCATCATTTCAATCCAGCATATGTTTTTGTTGGGAATAAAAATAAAGCGCCATATTTGTTTAGCCAGTCGGGGGAGTGCTGTCTGATCTGGCAGCATCCTCAGTTTCTGCCTTGTTGGGATTGCAGCTCTGTGGTGAATCAACCCAGCTGTGGCTCCAGGCTGGATGTTTGTCTTGAGTAGGTTGGTAAAAGATTTTTCAAAATGCAAAAGGCATCATCACTTCATCAGACTGAGTGGAGAGAAGGTGCTCTCATTGCACAGTTCAGCAAGTTAGAAGAGCTGTACAGTTATTGTCAGAGAGCAAACTAAAAAAACTCTACTGACTGAAAACATGCAATCATACTGACGTTTCTGATTGATTTGAAAACATTTCTTATGTGGGGAATCATAAGATTCAATGTGACAGCTGCAATTGATGGTGATGCCTGCAGATGGATGGTGGCGTTTTTGTAAACCTTCAGAAAATTGGTTTAACAATGAAATAAAAATTATAGCGCTGGACTTTCAGCTGTTATGTCTAAACAAGATCACACTTTCCATCCGCTTAATATATCAAATGATGAAATAATGCTCTGTTTTTTGTTTCGGTTTTTTTTTTTAGAAACATCATGATGTAAATATTTGTTTGCACTTGCTTAATTAAAGCTTAAGTTCCGTAATTTATTAGATGGTTCCTTCCTATTTCTAAAGTAAACATCTGTTGAACGTATACTACCGTGATTCGAGTAACCACGTCTACATATAGACTATAGCTGTATGAATGACTAAAAAAACCCAAAACACTGCCATAAAACAATGCCTGTCACTCCAGCGGTCATCCCACCCCATGAGAGTAAATACGACACTGGCCGTGGTGGATGGTATTTTAATTTCTGAGACACATGAAAATCAACTATGCTCACTCACTCACACTTAGAGACCCAACATGGGTTTGGGCTGTGGAAGCTAGAGCACCCGCATTGTGTCAGCTGGCGTGACCGCGTACCCCCGCGTAGCCATCAAATGAACCTGTGATACCCCTGTTGTTATTCTGAATGATAACAGACCGAATGGGATGGATCACAGACCAGAACCGAGCCAGGTTAACTGGCAGTGGACTCACAGTGAGCGGCTGTCTCTATGAGGCTCGGCAGGCGGCTCCTGTTTGCAGAAAACAGCACATTCAGATCCATGAACACAGACATGCTGCTGCAGCGAGGTGAGGCGGCTGCTACACATGGAAACGAACTGACTGCTGGGAGGACCCGAATCTTCTTTGACGTTCTTGTCGGTTTGGCAAACAAGCATGAGGTGCATTTACTGCCACCAACTGGTGATGATACACGCAAATTTCTTAGTGTGAGAAGAGGATGTGAGAGGAAGATTGAGAGTGTTTGTACACGCTGCACATCAGCAAACCCTGTCCTGCATGCCGGAAGCGACCGCCCTCTATGTATTTAAGCATTTTTGATATTTATGCATTTATTTTTTACTTATGAACATGTGTTCATAATACTACTAAAGACTCAAACACACATGCAAAATACTAAAATTGCACATATACACTATTAAAATGTCACACATGCATACAATTTGTATAAAAAGAAGAACAGATTATTTATAAATTTTTTCAGCAGAGATGTTGGCAATTATTTTGGCGGGTGGTGGAGTTTAAATAGTGGCTTAAAAATAATAAGGAAACATCCATCAGGTGATTGTTCTTATAAGGGATAGAACATGTGTTAATCTATTGTAGGAAATGTATAAGTGAGAGGAAAGAAATGGGAAGAATAATGAGGATTTCAGTAACTTTAGATAATTTAGATAATATGTTGGTCAATGTTCCTTCTGTTTCAGCCAATGCTGAGGACAAACTTAACACTCCTCTGATGCGCGGTCGAAAACAATAACCAATGAAGCAGCACGGCTCATCACGCTTTTAATTTGAAAACCGACACGCGAAGGGAAGCAGTAACGTGACCCATGCAATGTGAAGCATCGTTTATCAGCCATGTAGTTTTCAGCAAGACGACACAAGCATAGAACCGGGGCTTCATCTGACACTCCTGGAAGCCTGGTTTCAGATGGCCCACAGGGACAGGACTACCACAGGACTACTGCAGGGAGCAGGATTAACCAGCAGGTGGAACCAGGAATCCATCAGCAGCAGAAGAAGAAGAGATAAGTGGTACAGAACATTCAGGTACCGGACACACGGGCTGACACTCAAACACAAACAGCAGGCCTTTAACTTGCAACCATAACATATGACTGTACACATCTGGCCCACTGGATGCTTCTCCCTGTCAGAACCGAACCTTTCGGTGGGATTACTGACAGCAGGTCGACACAGAACTCTAGCATAACAGAGCAGCTGCTTTGGGTTCCTGCTCAGAACCTTCAGACAGGAAAACAGCAACGGAGAGTTGTTTCACAGAACCAGGGAAGCGGACTAAACCGGTGTATTCTCCGGATATCCTGGCTAAAGACTCGATTCGGTTTCACAAAAGAGGTAACACATAAGTTACCATGGCGATTTCTTTTGTGCAGCTGACCTGCTCCAGACCGGTTGAGCTGTGTTTGCTCAAACAGTTAAACAAGAAATTGTCCCTTTAAAACAAAAACCTCATAACTCAAAAAGGAAGTTAACCATCGGGAAAACTAATTAAATTCCATATAGGTCTTATACCTTCTATTTGCACAATGTACTCAACATTTCATCCACAGACCTCCAAGATACTGCAGAAGTATCCTCATATTTAATCTTGACCTGTTGTGTTTGTTCTGTATAAATATATCTAAGATGTGGGACAGAAAAAATAACATGAATGAATCTGCTGTCAGATTAACATGTTATAATATTGACTTCCACTGTTCATTTATTTGGCTGAAGTTGTTTATTTGAGCATATAATTGGTATGATTATGATGGGTTTTTTATTCAAGAAAATTTATATTTTATGCTATTTTATTTATGCATTCAATTGAGCCACTGAAATCTATGTGTCTTTTTAGTTTATTTAAACTTCTGGTTTCAACTATATGTTACACTGGTGAGGTTCTATGATAGACTCACCAGAGTGTAACATGTAGCCAGAGTAAGGACTTGACATTTTTTAAATAAATTATTAAATTAGCTGGAAACTAGCACAAAGAACCCAAGACCAACAAGATGAAGAACCTTCTATCTACTGTATCAGTTAATTTCTAAATTTATTTATAAACTTATTAGTCTGATCCAGGTGAGTTGAAATCAGATAGTTAGAAATATTCCTGAATTTATTAGAGAAATTCTGAAGCAGCCGTTTGGAACCGACAGTTTCCTGACAAGATTCCTGAAATTTACTGAGCAGCCAGTAACAGTGAGATGTTTTTAATCACGGTGATCATGTTCGCATAGGGCTGTTGATCATTGTGTCTGTGAGATTAACTGGAGAAAACAATCATTCAAACATTAAGCATGGAAGTACTTTTGAGGACTATTACTTTAGAGGGAATGACTATTTAGTGTAACATTTGCAACTGTGAACAGAACTTGTTTTTAAAATCCAAATCAGTCATGTCTTAAGGAAATAAATTATTTTCTGACCAGTCAAAACTTTGCTGTGTGAGCGTGCTTCACAGGACTGGGCTCTTGTGTCTCACTGGTTGCACTTAAGATGAACAGTTTTCTTGTTTTTCTTGTACCATCACTACTCTGTGTACCTAACTTTACCTTGCTGTCCTTCTGCAGGCAGTAGAACCAGATCAATCTTTCCATAGCTCTTAGGTTCAGAGGATGATCCAGTCCAGCTTGTTGGCATTAAGGCCCCTGAGGACCTTTCTCTTTGGAGAACATTACAGTCTGACCCGGTTCTGCTCAGGCTTTGTGTCCAGAATGAGGTTCAGGAGCTTACATCCAACTGATTGATTGGTTGATTGATTGTTTGATTGATTAATTGATTGATTGATCTCTTCAGGTACATAAACAGGCTGAAGGAGAATGATGCAGCATGTGTTTCAGCGCTTCAAAATGGGCACATTTTGCTGTTTCACCGACTCATCCCGCTGTTGCAGTGCAGTGATCCGGAAACCTTTAGACCTATTGCTCTCAGCTACTCAGGTACACAACCTCAGAAAATAAAACAGACCTTCAGATGGACATCCTCAAAAACTGAAGTACAAGATCAGTCACCAAGACAAACCTCACACTCAGAATGACGCAGACACAACTTGACATAGTACCTCAGATCTAACCCAAATGTAGAACCTGAACATCCATTTTCTAACATAGTTATCTTTAATAATAATAATAGATTTTATTTATAATGCTCTTTACATCTTTAGATCACAAAGGATTGGAAACAGGAACCAGACTTGCAATTGTAATTGATGAAAGCAATTAAATAAATTAATAAATACATAAATAAAAGAGATTAAAACCAATATTTAAGAAAATGAACCAAAATTCAGCTAAAAAGAAATATCTTAAGGCCTTTTTTATGTCAGTCAGTAGACTGTGATGCCCTCAGAGTGTCAGATTGGGTATTCCATAGATGTGGAGTGAGAAGGTCCTATCCTTGGTTCCTAGTTTGGTTTTGGATATGTGGAGCAGGTTTGAGTTGGTGGAGCAGAGTGGGGGTCAGGAGGGCAGCTGCTGCTTATCTCTGCTACTCGCAGTCAGTGGGCGAGTAGCAGGGTAAGCTGATCATTTTTCTCTGGCTTTATCTTCTAGAAGTCCAGTCAGTCTTGCATAAATGTGGTTCTGATGAATCCTTGCTAAAAGAATCCATTCTGATTGGCTGTTCTGAGCAGAACCATGCTCAGTTCTGTCTGGATGTGGGTAAGAGCATGTTGGACTCTTTCCATCTGTCACTTTAGACTTTGAGAACGTTTTTGCCTGATTGAGTTCTGGGGGTTCTGTTTGGATTCTGATATGTTTTCAGGAGAACTGGATCCAGCAGCAATTGCAAAGAATTGTAAGGGAATGTTCATGGATCTCAGGAAAGCTTTCTTTCTCCTAGAAGGAGCTGAGGCATCTGTAGTCGCCAAAGTGAGTAGCTGCTGCTGTACTTTGTGGTTCTGTTTTTTGTGATAGACCAGAACTCCAGATTTTCTTCATGGAATCTAATTCATGTTCTGGTCCTGACATCGGTGTGTTTCACAGGCTCAGGCTTTGCTGCGATGGCACCAGATTAACAGGTTCTGTGGCGCTACAGGCCAGCCAACCCAACGGAACCAGGCTGGAAGCCAGAGGACCTGCAGCAGCAGCTCTGTTGTCTACTACCCACAGGTCTGACCCAAATAGGGTCAGAGTCTGTCTTAGTTAAAAATCTGTACTGGTTCGATCAGAACTAATCGATTCAAAAATCTGAACCAGGACTGCTCTGCAATGGTATTTTTTTGAGGTGACCTTATTTGTCCTGAAAGTACCTTTTAAATAAAATATATAATAATAATAACTATTATTATTAGAAATACTTATACTGTTACAAGCAAGGACCGTTGTCATGGTTATTGCCTCACGTGGTGGCAAATGTCCGGATATTTATACTAATTTACAGATGTATTTATGGGTGGCGCTCTATTTCCCGCAAATTGAGATTTAGAAAGGGAAGGTGCACAGGTATGTGCGTGCTCGCAGCTTTATACATTCGCTGCACTTTTCTAAATTTGTCCATATGGCAGTTTTTAAAAGTGTTAAAGCTCCACACTCTTTTATACACAGATCTGAATGAGTAACTTTGCTTTCCCCCTGAACTTTTCCACATTCTCTTTCTTTGAATGGTGAAAATGACTGGAAATTGCTCTAGAAGTTCAATCCATGTATTCTTGAGATTCACACAGCAGAAGTTTATTTTCTAATTTCTGAAGGCGGTTGGGTGGACTGGACACTAGCTGAGGTTTTCAGAGCAAATGGAAGTAAATACAAATACTTGTCGTTCTAAAAACGTTAAACACCATGCATCATTTTCTTCCCATTCTGTGGCTGACGGTCACTTGTACTGAGCCAGGTTCTCATTCTGCTGGAGGCTCCTTCCTCTTAAATGGGAGTGTTCCTCTCCACTGTTGCTACGTGCATGCTCTGAATGAAAGATTGCTGTAGGGTAAATGACACAACTTAAGTGATAACTCTATTGGTAACAAAATAAGATAATTTATTTGTCTCACATTGGAGAAATTTGTCTTAGAGGAGGAGACAAAGCTGCAATACAGCAAAGACTGAACATTACTGTTGCTGCATGCTGGTCCACGAGGAGTGAATCCTGTAAGTCAATGACTCAATGCAATCTGACGGGTTTCCTTAGAAACTTTTTAGCTACTTTGTGTCATAAAGTGAGCTTAATGTATTATTTCATGACTAGGATCAATTGAAATGATGTATGATTTCTTTTGTAAAGTGTCTCAAGTCAACAATAGTTGTGAATAGCTGGCTATATAAACTGAATTGTTTATATAGCCAAATCACTGCATTTATACAGTCATGCAGTGATTTGAAAGCCACTGCATGACTGAAATGAGTCTGAATTGATCCAGATAAAGTTAAAACAGAAGCAGAGTGGAACCATATTTGACTGTCAGTCTGATCAGTGAATGGTTTTTCTTCAGATGTCTCCAGTGGTGATTGTCCTGGTGTCTGATGGGAAACGTTGTTTGTTGGGCCGTCAGTCGTCCTTCCCTCGTGGGTTGTATAGTGCTCTTGCTGGCTTCTGTGAAATAGGTGAGTCTCACCAGTTGTTGATAAACCTAGTCATGTCCTAAAGCAGGGGTTCTTTGATGCCTCAAGTCCAGGCATCAAGGGCCGGAGTCCTGCAATTTATAGATGTACCCCAGGTTCATCACACTTTAATCACATGGCTTAATTACCTCCTTAGTGCAGTCAGGTCCTGCTAGTGACCTGATTGTTTGACTCAGGTGTTGTGAAACAGAGACATATCTAAAACCTGCAGGACAGGATCCCTGTCCTGCAGTAAACCTAGCATGTAACGTGTGAGTGTGTGTTGCTTCTAGGGGAGACTCTGGAAGAGGCTCTGCGCAGGGAGGTAGCAGAAGAGGTGGGTCTGGAGGTACAGGACATCATCTACAGTTCATCGCAGCACTGGCCATTCCCTCACAGCTCCTTCATGCTGGCCTGCCATGCCACTGTTAGCCCCGCCCACTCTAAGGTAGAGTTTCTGTTCAACTTTTGATAAACTCAAATCAGTCGGGTTAAAATAGTTGGGATCAGTTAGTATTGGAGCTCTGCTTTAAATGAGCAGGTAGAAAGTAAAAAAATAAAAGAAGAGTACTGACAGCTGGGAACCAGCTGCAGGTGAAATGTTTAGTTAAATGTAAGTCACATGTGACCTGCTTTTTGTTCCAGTTGAATGTGGACTACTTGGAGCTGGAGGACGCTCGCTGGTTTACTGAGGAAGAAATCACCTGTGCTCTGCAGGTAAAGGCTCCACCATGGAGAGATCATCGACCCGCTGTCTGGCTGCCTCCCAAGCATGCTGTCGCTCACCGCCTTATCATGGAGTGGAGGGAGCAGCAACACAGCAAGGACACAGAATGAGTTGAGGAACAATACAAGAACTCATGAAATAAAGTCCTGCTGTATTATCCCTACCTTCGCCATCTAGACTCATTCTGAGAGTAAATCATCCTGAAAAGGCCCAGACCTGTCCAAAAACTAGCTGGCATGTTGGTGAAGTTTTCTTAATATGATTATATTACCTGTCCATCGTTTTACACCCTTCGTCCTTTCAGTGTTTACATACATGCTAACAGAATATGCCTTAATCTTTGACTATTTTATTAAAATGGTAAAAGATAAAAAAGTAACAATGCTTATAGAGGAACTTACTACATTATTTAACAAAATGATATTTTGTTAATGCCTTAAAACATAACATATTGGCAGTTTAGTGACAGAGGTTCTAAAGCAAAAACATTATTTGTCTTTAACACTAAATGTAGAAGAGCCATATGAATGAATTGAATAATTATTGAGGTGACAGGAGCACACGGGTGGTGGGTGTGACTGTCACTAAGGTTGAATGGGAGCCATACTGGCTTTGTATGTATGAGGAAGCGGGTGCGTGGGGGTAGTCATAATTTCTGTTGACCGTGCCATAATGCCGTTTATTGTTAGCAATATTGTATGGTTTGGCCTGGTCAGTCTGTGTAAAGTTTGAAGTATGATCAGAGATGTCAAGTTTTCCTTCCTGTTTAAGAAGGACCCACAGGTTTTCAATGAGGTTTAGGTCTGGTGAGGAAGGGGACCACTTCTGTCTTTAAGGCCTTTACTGGCTAGTCACATAGAGGAGTAGCTGATTGTTGAAGTTAAAAGTTGCTCTTAGTTCTTTTTATCTTTGAAAGTAATGTCAGTTATTATAATTACATGCTTAGATCTGCTTTTGTTTTAGCATTGCATGAAATGACTTTTGAGTTTGCAGTCTGAAAGGGGAAAAAGAAAAGTGGTTTGATGCCGACCTGTCCAACTCACGCAGAACGGAGTGTTCCAACCACACCGAGATACTGAGAGAAGAATTTTGTCTAGTTCACACGACCTTCTTCTTATCTGTTCCAGCCGGTTTGTTCCCATCCCTTTAGCGGCTGGACAGTCATGTAACTAGGGCGTTCCTATTTTAATAAAAAGCGTTGAGAGCGGAGATGTTTTCAGAGTAGTTTGGGGCATGTAACTGAAACACATCTCCGAACTCCTCTCCTCGCGAGTTTGAAACTAATTCTCTTGTCTCTGTTGTCTCTTTGCAGAGTGTGTGTTAAAAATGTTTGGGGTTTGAACCTAACATTTACTTGGTCCTTCGAGCCGGATTCCAAGATACCTGACGATTCCAGCGGGTGAGTGAGATCCAGACAAGACTGTGGCCACAGCATAAATACCCTTTCCGGGACTGGTCTCTTCCTCACGGGCTGGGATCGGACGGTTGACGGATTCCTGAGAGACTGCAGAGCTGGTGAGTTGGTTTCAGTTTAAATGTATGTGTGTGAAGAAAATAAAATAGTAAAGAGACAGTTAAATTCCGCGGGAGGGCAGACTCCTCTGATAAATAATCAGTTAAATTCTGTGTAGGACGGCGGAGTCCTCTGGTCTATAAACAATGAAAGTAGGAATGCGCATAAAAACGGCTGCCTAAAGGGGTGTGTGCGAGTGTGTTTGAAGGAAGAAAAAACCACTTGGTTTTCCTTATACCAAAACAGTGGGAAAGTAAACAGTGGACTTTTGTGGAAGCAAAGGCAAGAAACTCCACTCGAAAGAGTCGAAGTGAGTTTACCACAAAAGGAAAGTTTGAGTCACTGTCCCTCTGTAATTAAATTCCGGTGTTAGAACACCCTAGGTGTTGACAAACCATCGGAACCAAATTATAATAAAATGGGGAAAGGTCAGAGTAAGGCTAAACAAGAGGTCCTTGACGGGCTTACGTGCAAGGACTGGAAGTTAATAGAAAAATACAACCCCAGCGCGTTGGTCCCCTTACCTTATTGGATAAAACAATATGGTTTCACCGGAAGATTGAGCACTGAAAATCTGACAAAAATAAAAAGTTTTTGGTTTGAATACCTAGTGAAAGCTTTGTTTTGACTAAAACTCGGAGAGGTGGAAGCCCCTTGTCAAACTGCGTTTTGACTAGAAAAGTCTTTCAGGATCCTTGTTAAACTATGTTTTAACTGAAACTTACATAAGGAAAGGTTTCTAGAGCCCTGTTTTGATGAGGACACCCTATAAGGGAAGGTCCTTGCATCGTTAGGAAGCTGCTGATATTGTTGCTATTGTTTTCTTTGCTGCTATGTTTGTGTGTGTGTGAGCATGCAAGAGTGAATGGTTCTCATCTCTGAGAGTAAAACTTTTTGCCGTCGGAATTAGAATCCACAGTGAAAAACCGCAGGGAACCAGGTTCCTTGTAGAAGCCTGTTTTTCAGACGACAAAAAGCGCCGGCTTACGGCACTTTCTTTGAGAGAGCACAAAAATATCTAAACCATTTTTGAAGTTAAACTGCAGAGTACTTAAATATGGGAAACAAGAATTTGCTGTAATTCCTCACTTGATGAGGTCCCAGACGGCGATGAAAAATACATGCTGTCTAGGTTTCCTGGAAGCATGGTATACATGTCAAAATGAAGAAATATAAGATAGATGGGAAATTAAAGATTGAACAGTAGCAAACAGTAGTGGGAAATTTGGAGAATAGTGTAATGGGGGGAAAAAAAAGAAAAAAAAGAGGAGGAGTTGAGATGTACTAAATTATGGTTAAAAACAGCCACGGAAAGGAGAGAACAAATTAAAAAAGAAAAAAAATAGACGTGAAGCTGAAAACTTATTTGTGAGATCAGGAGATAATGAATTTATGCCAAGCACACGGAAGATTGGGCAAAAGTAAGGGGTGGAATGAGGAGACAAGACAGGCCATGACTCCTCAGCATGACTAGATTCCACCACACCCGAACAAATGACACCATCAGATCACATTGATGAGATGGTGGACACATGTGCAGCTTGGGATTTGCTAAAACTTAAGAAAATAAATAAAAAAATAAAGAATTTCTATGCGACACCGGTGCATGCAAAACAGTTCAAAAAGATGACAACATCTACTGTTCATATTATTTAAAGCCAATTGAAAATCCACATGTTCCTGGAAAGCTTCTCAGGGAAGCTCGGGGACAGCTAACATCACCTGAAACAGAAATTAATTATGGTGGACTGCATGTAGCAATGAACATGAATCAGCTAAAAAGCGGCAACAGGAGAAATATCTATCCTAAATCTAAAAATAGAGGAGCCACTTACAGAAGAAATTTTAAAAGACATGCAAGAACAAAGTCCCGATGTTGAGCGGAAATACTGGCTAACAAAAGGAGCAGAACTAAAAAATAAAATCTATGTCTCACCAGAAAATAAACCAATTGAGCCTCAACAGGAGGGATGGTAGGACATATGGATTCACATCTTATTCAAAACATTTTTGTAGAGCATGCCTAACGTGTGCTAGACACAATGCACAGGGTAATCTGAGACCATAGAGGGGCAGTTTTCCAAAGCTTAATTATCCATTTCAAAATAATCCATATGGATTTTATTGAACTAAACCAAAGTGAAGGGAAAAAGTTTTTTGGGTCATAATAGATGCCTTCTCTAAATGGATAAAACATCCAGACGCCATAACAGAGGCAAAAGCCTTATGCAAAGATATCATTCCAAGATATGAATACCAGAAAGAATCTACAGTGATAACGGATCACATTTTGTAAATCAAATCATACAAAAAAAAATAAAGGATAAAACAAAAAACAAAAATAAACAAATGGCAAAAGAAGGTTATGAACAAACAGAGAATCTCCAGGAAGTACTGGTATGGAAAAGGGACGTATTTAATTAAAGAAGTAACATTGACAAATGGAATTGATATATGACCTGAAAATGTACATAAATAAGCGGCAATATTTGAGACACGAAGTATTTTCATGTCCGAGATGACAAATTGATATACTAAAAAGATAAATAAATAAATAAATATTAGAACTTATTAGAAGAAAATTTTTTATAGAGAATGTCTAGTCTGTACTAAACGGAACCCAAATATTCTTTTCAAATGATTCATATGGATTTCATAGTTAAATAAAATTGAAGGAAAATTTTGTTTAGTCATCATAGTTGTATTCTCAAAATGAGTAGAGTTCTTTCCAAGAAGAAGAAAAAATCCTGATGCCCTCACAGTAGAAAAAGTCTTATGTAAAAATATGATTCTTGGGTATGGAATACCTGAAGGGATACATAGTGACAGTGGAACTAATTTTGTTAACCAGATAATGACAAAATAGGACAAATGTTCCATATTGATTTAAAATACCATCGTCAAGGTGCAGGGCTAGTGGAAAGAATGAATGGAAATTAGATGATGGAAGTAATCTAGATGACTACATGAAAGAGCTGTAAATAACTTGAAGAGAAGTTAAAATAGCAGAAAGAAGCATTTGGATGCATTTAAAACGTGTTTAAAAAGCTAATTTAACATAAAAGCTAATTAGAAATTGAGCTTTGTGAATCTCACCGACTAACAAGGGAAGTCCGGTGTACAAAGGGGGTTAAACCAAATAGTTTGACCGTCTCAAAGCTGGTGAAGATTGTCCACAACCTTGTGAAGTCTTTAGGAGAAACATAAGGTTCATAAATAATAAAATGACGTTTTGGTGAGTCCAAGATGCTTTTGCATAATGATTTTTCTGATTTGATTTTCTTATTTGGTATTTACTTCCATTGCAAATGGTTGTAGGCAAAACTTAAAATTCCATTGCCATTGAAAGAAATAAAAGAGACATGGTATTTTCAGAATCAAACTTTAAACTTTCAACTCCTTTAATTACTGCGATAAAAATCAAGGAATGAGAGTAGGCATTTAAGTATGTGTACCAGCAAATTCTACAATTACTATTATGATTCCCTGAATTAACTTGAGAAATAAAAAAAAAAGAAAGAAAAGCTCAAGGAACTGATTACAAAGATTGAATATGACAAATTACATAAGCAAAGATAAGACTGGATGATTTTTAACCTGATAAGTGGGGAGATCAGCAATATTTAAATGTACTTTTTAGAGAAGATGAAACCTGAGCATTTTCATTGAGAAGTTTAGTGGAAGGAAGAAATGTGTTAGAAAAATATTTTACTGAGTTCATGAATGAAATATTGGAAAGCACTGAGCACCGATCTCATGATGAAGTAGAGAAAATAAAAAATATATCTTTGTTGTTAACCTTATATAGTTATTTCCTTAATAATTTAGCAGCAAGTAAAATATGGACATATTATGTAGTGTGCTTTAGACCAAAGCTGATACTTCAGGTTCTATGGATCAAATTACTGAGTGAGAGTAATTGAACTGAATGAGATAAAGTATTCCTGTTAACTAAACCAGATAAGAATAAACCATTATTTTCTAAAAAGGTAGCCACAGGAAATTGCACTTGCATAAAAATGACTAAAGGGAAAATTTTACTTTTGAAATTTGACAGAGAAGTGGTGTACTACTAATAAAAACGTAGACAGAATAAACTACATCCATTACAACGTGCAAAGATTAGGAAATTGGACTCAGAGCGGTACATGAACAATTGTCAGCTACCTCTTTAATGGCTTTCCAGAACCGCATCGCCCTCGATATGTTGCTGGTCGAGAAAGGGGGAGTATCCCTGACAACACAGCATCTGATGGGAGCCTGACAAAAGCACTGGATGGACTTAGGTCCCTCAATGGCGAGATGAAAGACCATTCTGGAGTTGCCACAGAGATGTGGGACGCTTGGGGAAATATGTTTGGCAAATATAAAACCTTAGTCGCATCTGTATTGATGTCTATTAGCTGTCTTTGCAGCAATCTTGACCTTGTGTGGATGTTGTTGTATTCCTTGTCTTCGAGCCCTGATAAACAGGTTAATCACCACTGCTATCTCACCAATGGAAAAACAAGTGCATGCATTGTTGTCTACAAATGATGACCCTGATGAAGACCTGCAAGATGACCAAGATGAGGAGGATGAAGAAGATGAACAGGCATCTTTGAACTTTCCTGACTTAGAGGAAGAGGTTGAGGAAATGGCATCCCCTCTGAGTGTAAGCAGACGAAGAATCACCAATAATCCATCAGTTGGTGGGTCATTGGTCCATTACTTCCATGCGATAAACAGGAGGGAATTGTTGAAGTTAAAAGTTGCTCTTAGTTCTTTTTATCTTTGAAAGTAATGTCAGTTATTATAATTACATGCTTAGATCTGCTTTTGTTTTAGCATTGCATGAAATGACTTTTGAGTTTGCAGTCTGAAAGGGGAAAAAGAAAAGTGGTTTGATGCCGACCTGTCCAACTCACGCAGAACGGAGTGTTCCAACCACACCGAGATACTGAGAGAAGAATTTTGTCTAGTTCACACGACCTTCTTCTTATCTGTTCCAGCCGGTTTGTTCCCATCCCTTTAGCGGCTGGACAGTCATGTAACTAGGGCGTTCCTATTTTAATAAAAAGCGTTGAGAGCGGAGATGTTTTCAGAGTAGTTTGGGGCATGTAACTGAAACACATCTCCGAACTCCTCTCCTCGCGAGTTTGAAACTAATTCTCTTGTCTCTGTTGTCTCTTTGCAGAGTGTGTGTTAAAAATGTTTGGGGTTTGAACCTAACACTGATGCAAGCAATGGAGCATTGTCCTGCAAAAAAATTATGGTCGATCACTGCTTGATCTTCTTGAAAGATGCAGACTCTTTCCTGAACCACTGCTTGAAGAAAGTTCCTTCTAAAAACTGGTAGTAGGCTTTGGATTTCATTTTGAGTCCATCTTCAACCCAAAAAGGTCCAACTAGCTCATATTTAATAAAATCCGCCCATACCAGTACCTGCCTCCACCTGGTTGGTGTCTGATGCAAGGTGGAGCTGATCCAACCACAGGCCCATCCATCTGGTCAAAGAGTCACTCAGCTCATCAGTCCATGAAACCTTGGAAAGATCTGTCTTCAGATTTTTCTTGGCCCAGTCTTGATGTTTCCTGTGTCCTGTTCAGTGGTGGTCGGGTTTCATCCTTCCTTACCTTGGCCATGTCTCTGAGCTCTGAACATCTGGCCCTTTTGGAAAAAGCAAAGAATTCTTCATAGTTGCATGATGTACAAAAGCATATGCAATTTACTGAAATGAACAGGAGGCTGGAATTTTATGTGCGTAAGTGACAAATGGCAGTAAAACACCAAAACGTTGATCAATTGCCAAAAGCTGCTAAAAAGGGAGAAGGAGAAGAAGAAGGCTACTTTAAACCTGTTAAAAATATAATTATAAGAAAACATTCAATAAGGGCTTGTTCTCATTGTGGAGAAATACAAGGAGAATTTATTTTGATAAAATGTAGAAAATATTCAAGAGAAAAATAGAAAATGTAAAAGACAATGGGAATTTTAATAACATGTTTAATATATTAGTGAAGACTCAGTCCCAATGTATAATTCAAGCACTTACAAAGTATTTAAATGACACAAAGTTAGCTGGAATAATTCTATTTATTTATTTATTTATTTATTTAGTTAGTTAGTTAGTTAGTTAGTTAGTTAGTTAGTTAGTTAGTTAGTTAGTTAGTTAGTTAAAGGTGTTGAAGACATGGGTCGAATTAAATGTGTGGATTACACCTCAGTCCAGTTGATGGCAGTAATACACAAAAAATGTAAATTGCCAATGAAACGTTATAGAAGAAGAAGAAAACATGCGCACACAAAAACGAAACTGTTCTTCCATCCGGAGAAGAGTTTTGTTGTTTTGTTAGAACTGCTGTTTTAACTCACTGAGTTCCTCTCGGGTCGGTGAATTCTCATCTGTGCCTCCAGTTAAACCTGCTCCTCTGGAGAGTCGCTCCGCTACGGAAACACGGCCGCCATGAGCGCCGCTGTGTCTCTGTACACTCAGCTTGCCGCTGTCATGGAAGCTCTGGTCCACGCTGCGGTCGCCGAACTGGAAAGGCTGGAGGAGGAGAGGGAGCTTTCCGAGGCCCGAGGAGGCACAGAGGAGCGGCATGAGGCGGGGAGGGTGCTGAAGGAGACCCGAGAGAAGCTGGTAAAGAGCTACAAGGCGCTACTGATGGTTAATTAGCATGTTTGTTAATGTTGAATGCTTCTGAGTGGACCGTAAAACTTTAGAGTGAATAGTTTTATGTGAGAGCTCAGCATACACAGAACTGTACAACGCAACATGTTTCATATGTGAACAACAAACAGTGTTAGGATCCTGTTTGTTGCCCCGAAACATATAATATATTGAATTGAAACCAAGTTTTTCACTAATCTACAACAAATGTCTTCTGCACTTTACAAAAGATTAATTTAATTTCAATCACACATACAATTGATCGTTATGAAATGGCACAGTATGCTTGTTGGAGCCTATTAAGAGTTAGATGAGTTATTAGCTAAATTATTGTTATTGATCCCAGTTATGCTAACTAGTAGATCTATTGTTATTTATTTATTTATTTTTGTTTAGGCCCTCATCCTTGTCAGTCAGCTGTTGCAAAATAGATGAAGTATTAAAAGTCACATCACCAGAGTGCTTGGCCAACGATTTAAAATGTTGTACTTACCGTTTTAGAGCAGCAGGAGAAGATAAAAAAGGAGCGGTTTCCTAGAAAGGAACCACAGCCAAACAGAATGAAACAGCAGGTGGGGGTGTCTGCAAGATGTTATCAGAGGGTATACACAAAACCCTCTCTGTACCTGACCCACACAAGCACAACCAATGCGCACGCATTTGGGATGTAGCCACAAAAATCTGTGCATCTTATTAAATTTCACAAGTCATAAAAGAAAACATATAAAGTGTAAAGGTATGAAAAGCATTGCTGTTGGTTTGTGCAGCTACCTGAGCCTGGGACAGAGGTTCCCAGGCTCAGGTGGCTATTCTGAGACATCCAGGAGAGCAAGAGTAGGTGAAGCGAGTAGAGTAGGTGTTTTAAAATGTGTCAGAAATGTGTTCAGATCCCCATAATGGAACAAGATATATTGAGGGTTAGTTTATTTCTTGTGTTCCTGGACAAGCAGAAACAGGAGCCAAGGGATTGTTGCAGAGACTGAAAAAGGGCCGTTCCATCTTCTGCCGCAGAAGCAGCATAAGGGATTTTTGTGTTTCTATTCTGAAAGGTTGGAAGAAAACATGTCATTAAGTGATGTCTATTCATCATACTGTTGCACTATTTATTCAGTGTTTTCCATGCTTCAACTGAATCGTGTAACCTGATAGGTGCGGTTTGCTTCCATCATGGAGACTCTGGGAAACGAGGCTCTGGGGAGGATCCTGAACATCATGGATGAAGCCAGGCTTGGGGCTCAGGTGGGGCATGTCTGTAAGAAGCCACAGACCAGCATCCTCAACGTCCTCAGCCACACGTCCGTGGGTATGAACACAGGCAATGCCCCCAAAAATGTCACACACCAATCAAAGGACATGGAGAGTTATGATGTCAATATTGCTGTCATTTTTTCCCAGCAGAG
Source organism: Phalloptychus januarius (assembly GCA_902982915.1). Taxonomy (NCBI): domain Eukaryota; kingdom Metazoa; phylum Chordata; class Actinopteri; order Cyprinodontiformes; family Poeciliidae; genus Phalloptychus; species Phalloptychus januarius. The sequence goes on from CADWAE010000172.1 coordinate 675,753, forward strand.
CTTGAGCACTCATACGGAGTCAGAAACCAAAACTGTAAGGCAGAAAGAGAAGCTCAGGTCAGTCTGACTCACCTGTTCATGTCTGTGTTGCCCCTGTTGACTGTACTGACATCTGGATGTTGGGTCACTGCAGCTGAAAGCAGGCGGTGATGCTGTGGAGACACAGTTTGTTCCAGCGGTCAGCGTTAGAGATGGACATGGGAACATTGACCTGGAAGCCATTAGAGAGAGTGAGAACCTGATTCATATCTGCTAGAAAATGACGACTAAACATGTCAGCATCTTTCTCTAAAAATATCATTCTAATTGGTGTATCTATAGATACACCAATTAGAATGATATTTCTAATTGGTGTCACTGTCAGTGACAACACTATCACATCATGTCAGTAACAACTCCACACAAAGAAATGACACAAATCAGTCTATAGCTTGGATTTAGTTCTAATCGATGGCCTATTAAAAGATTTATCTTCCAAGGTATCACTCTGGAAGCATCTCATGATGGGACTTTTGCTTATTTGACACACTTAAATTGTTTAATTAATCTGATTAAATGTCAGAGGATTACTTGAGTAATTACAGGGAACTAGCCTGGTCCCATTCGACCCAGCCTCCTTCGGCCCCATGACGGCAAAATGACGTCAAAATGTTACATTTAGAACAGTGCATTGCACTGCGCCACGAACATATTAGTTTGAGACAAACAAGAGCAGCAAAGCTTGTGTTTGAGTCGCATCTTATTCTCAACAGAGTTATGGTAACAACATAGCACTGCTGCTTTAGAGTCTGCTGGGGTGATTGTGAGCATATGAACGGATTCCACTTCCTAAACCCCAAAGGAACAGCAAGAAGCTTACAGCACTGACATCAGGTCATGTCATGAATATGTCAGCCCCTGCTTCAGATGGCCTGGTCAGCCTGAGGAGCCTGCAGACTTCCCAGCCTGTGGCTTTACAACTTTCACTTAGAATTAGGCTGAATTGTTTTAGGAATCTGGAAAAATAGATTTCTGGGATTTTGCTTACTTTCTTGATCAAAGCAACAGATAAAAACCTCTGCTAATTTTGTTGAGAACAGCGACCATCATTTAACATCATAAAGAACTCTCAAAGGTGATGATTTCCAGAAAAACTTTCATTTTTTAATTTCCATAGCTTAGCAAATACAGCGATCGATAAGTTGCAAAGAATTATTGAACCGTGTTTAATTATCTTTCCCTGAAACTGTGGCTGAGTGAACTTTTTGAATGTAATGAATTTGCAAGGAATGTTTTATGTTGCCAGACAGGCTATAAAGGGAGCAGTATCTCTTGTTTATAGATTTTTCTTTTTAGCATTTTTCCCCTAACTTGATAAAATTCTAATTTTTAAAAACTGAACATTTACTCAGTTTACGTGCCTGATATGACAGTATGTTTGAACAGGAAAAATAAGGTGTATCTAAAAACAAACAAAAAGAAAAAAACTTACACAAAATGAATTTGTAATGTTTTGTGTTCATTTCTTTGCATGTGTGAATTATTTAAGCTGTTACTGACATCTGGAGTGATTGTACTGGTTTGTTTTAAAGTACCGATGAATCCACATATTCTACATCATACTGTATAAAAAGACACAACCTAATATTTAATACTGGTTAACTAAATCACTCTAAACTCTTCCCATTAGATCAGTTAGGATTACCAAAGTGATTTCATTTTGCTAAATTCAAGCATTTAAAAATGTTTTGGATGATGATTTTCTTTGACTCTGTGCAAAACACAGAGAGGAGGAAACGCAATGAGTCAATGACTTAAATGAATGAATGTGCTTTTGTAGTCATCATAAGCACTTAGTGTAATTAACAATTTCTCAGACAGAATTTGAATTTAAGTCAGTGTATATAGTTGACCCTGAATACTAGATTGAAATTAATTTTATTTTTCACAAAAGCTTTTGTCTGGGAATGTTTGACTTTAGGAACCTTTGATTTCTTCATGGACAATGAGGGAGAAATATAATGTGCCTTTTTTACAGTGTGTGCAAAATATGTGTGATGTGCTCAGTACTTATTTTACACACACTCTTATAATAAAAGCAGTGACAGTAGTTTGTGTTTGAAATGAGTCATTCTCCAGAACTGCTGGTCAGTTCAGATGATTCCCCTGTTGAATATTGGTTTTTGTGTTTTCTCTCAGGAGTTTGGGTTGAAGCTGCTCCCTCTCCACCATCAGACCCGCAGTCGCTGCCTTCAGAATCTTCTGTTCTCTCTGAGTCTTCCCAGCAGAATGTCTCCCAGAAGTTGTTCTCGTGCTCTGTCTGTGGGAAGTCCTTCTCTTCTCAAAGCAACCTGAAGTCTCACCAGCTCATCCACACAGGGGAGAAGCCGTTTGTCTGCAGCATCTGCAGCCGAGCCTTCCGCCAGCGCCAAAGCCTGCAGAGCCACATGCGAACACACACTGGCGAGCGCCCGTTCCAGTGTCCTGTGTGTGGAAAACGGTTTTCAAAGCAGACACAGCTCAAGACACACACCGTCATACACACTGGAGAAAAGCCGTACGGCTGTGATGTGTGTGGCCGTCGCTTTAACCTGCCACAGAATCTGCACCGCCACAGTGCCACCCACACAAGGGAGAAGGTCTTTATCTGCAATGACTGTGGTAAAGGCTTCACCCATCCACAGCGGTCAGAAGCCCTTCAAATGTGAGCAGTGCCCCAAATCGTTCAGGCATGCCGTCAACCTCAAGAACCACCAGAGGATCCACAGTGACCTGAGGCCCTTCAGGTGTGACCTCTGCGGAAAAACATTTCGACAGGCGGTGAACCTGAAGATCCATGGTCGCATCCACACTGGTGAGCGGCCCTTCAGTTGCCAGCAGTGCGGGAAAAGCTTCAGCCAGCAGAGCAGCCTGATCTCCCACAGCCGCACTCACTCCACAGACAGGCCCTTCCAGTGCCCGACCTGTGATAAAAAATTCAACAATGCCAACAGCCTGAAGCTTCACCTGCGCGTTCACACTGGAGAGAAACCATATGCCTGCGAAATATGCGGCAAGGCCTTCAGCCAGGGAAGCCACCTGAGGACACATAAGAGGCATGTGCATGCTGGCGGCAAGCAATTCATCTGCGACAGGTGTGGGAAGAGATACGCCGACCAGCGCTACTTGAAGTTGCATAAGTGTTGCTATGCATAAACTGTCAGGAGCCAGCTGTCGGTAGACAACAGCGCACTATTTCTTCACTTTCCACAGTTAAGCACATTGGTTGCCAAGGAAACTGCTACGTCCTCAGCTGCAACATCCTTCTGTCCAGAGATTCTAGTTGGTCCTTTCATTATTTATGAAATAAATAAGAATAAGTAAATAAATAGACTTTTGCAGAAAGTCTTATTTATGTTAAGACTTTCTGCGAACAAGTTTTATAATCTTCTATTATATATTTTTCAATATGAATACATTTTAAATTATATGTCTATATGCTGTTCTTTAAAAATAAAGTAAAACATTCACTGTAAAGCCCACTGTCACTTCATGTTAGTCCAGCAGGAATCAAGATGACCAGGGTGACCTGTGCAAGAAAAGCAGCAGCACATGACGAGACAAGACAAATGACATCAATAACCAAAATTGACAAAGTGAATGACTTGATGCGGCTGCCCAGTGGCGCAGCTGGTAGAGCTGTTGCCTTGCAGCAAGAAGGTTCTGGGTTCGATTCCCGGCCCCGGTCTTTCTGCATGGAGTTTGCATGTTCTCCCTGTGCATGGTGGGTTCTCTCCGGGTACTCCAGCTTCCTCCCACAGTCAATAACATAACTGTCAGGTTAATTGGCCTCCTTAAATTGTCCCTAGGTGTGAGTGTGTGTGTGCATGGTTGTTTGTCCTGTCTGTCTCTGTGTTGCCCTGCAACAGACTGGTGACCTGTCCAGGTGACCCCGCCTCTCGCCCGAAATGACAGCTGGAGAGGCACCAGCACCTCCTGACCCCAGTAAGGGACAAAGGTGTAGGAAAATGGATGGATGAATGACTTGATGCAATCAGCTGGGTGATTAAAAAAGGTTTTAGCCAGAAGAAAATTAGCTGGTGGCAGGATGTCTTATTTTTGTGGGGACCAAGTAAACAGGTTTTTTTTGTAACATAAATACATAAACATTCCTGATCCCACTCGCTGGTTGAAGCAGGATTTTCTCCTGCGGTCTGTAAATTGTGGTCATGGACTGTTCCAAAGCCTCCAACTCTTCAACATGCTGTCAGTTCCTACAGGAGGTTTAGTGTCCAGATCAAGACGATGTGCTGATGGGATTTTAAAAATGTTTTTATTTGATTAGCTTGTACATGCTGGCGTTGTCTAATCCAGGGCACCTGTACGATGCCGTAGTTTTGCACACGCATTTACACTCAGTGCTGAGAACAAACCGAGCTCAAGCACCAAATAGTGTAGTAATGTGCATGTCTGTCCTAAGTGGTCAGGGACGACGTTGTAATCTGTCAACATGACAGATGCAGATTTTTGTTTTTGTTTAAACAGTCAAAATTACTGCAGCTTTAGACTTAATCTGTTAATGTCTGTAGATCTACTGCATTAAGATATATACATTTAAATGAAATGACATACTAAGTTTTATTACTTGATTTGCTACTGAAACATCTATAGTGACTAAACTTAATTTCCTGTTAACTGTAAGTAACCTTTTCTAATGTGACATCCTGGACAATGAACAAGATTGAAATATTCTGCACATTAATACTAAATCTAATATCAATATTATGCCCAAATATAAAAAAGAAAAATAAGAAAAATACAACATTTTGTTAAAAAAATTGCTAAATTATATTAGAAGTCCTAAAATGGAATAAGAATTTGTTCCTCTCTGGTTATTCTTCACGTAACAGCCTTCCAGATATTTATAATAATTTACATATGTATTTATGGATGGTGACAGGGCAAACCAGCAGCAGGACTTAATTTCCCACAAATTGGGATGTATAAAGAAAAGGTGCGCAAATCTGAATTTTTTTTGCATGCTACACTTTTCTAAATTTGTCTGCACGCAGATTTTAGAGTGAAAGCTCTTATACATGAGGCCCCATAATTGGATTTGTCCAAAATATCTTGGTAGCATTCAGAGTTCCTTTCACTGGAACTGAGGGGCCAAGCCCAGCTCCTGAAAAATAAGACCACTCCATAATCCTTCCTCCAGGGAGTCTGGGTTTGCCAATCGCCAAACCCAGACTCGTCCATCAGTTTGCCAGATGGAGAAACAACGATTCGTCACTCCAGAGAACGCACCTCCACTGCTCTAGAGTCTATTGGCGGCATGTTTTACACCACGCTTCGTATTGCACTTGGTGATGTATGGCTTGGATGCAGCTGGTCACCATGGAAACCCTTCCATGAAGCTCTCTTTGCTCTTTTCCTGAGTTAATCTCAAGGTCACATGAAGCTTGGAGGCATGTAGTGACTGACTGCATAAAGTTGGTGACCTCTTCACACTATGCTCCTCAGCGTCCGCTGACCCTGCTCTGTCAGTTTACGTGGCCTACTACTTCGTGGCTGAGTTGCTGTTGTTTCCAAACACTTCCATTTTATTAGAATACACCTGACAGTTGATCTTTGGAACATTTAGGAGTGAGAAAATTTCACTGGATTTGCTGCACAGGTGGCATCCTGTCAGTTCCTCACTGACCTAAGTCAGGATGTTCATTCTGATTTCTTGTCAGAATAAAGAACGTGTGAAAAACATGCATGTGTCTTTATAAAGTTTATGTACATTTCTGGTTTCAACTGTAGATAGAAAATCACCAGAAACCACTGAAAATAATGACTATTAAATAAGACTCAACACAAACTTGTGAAAAAGTATTCTAATTAGCTGAAAAACAGAATCACTTTAAGAGAATTACATTCTTGATGTAACACTGAGCTGTGAAACATTAAACTATGATGTTAAAGAAAATAAAACATAAACCCAAGCAGAGGACTGCCAGCTGGAACAGAAGATGGCAAATAAACAGTGTGGCTGTGAAGGACAGGGCAGAACAGAGAATACATAACAGTCTGTCTTTCATTTATGTTGATAAGTTTCTTTTTTATCTATCAAACAGGAGTCAGTGTCTGAACAAGCTGTAAGAAGCCAGCTGAAGGCGTAGAAGTCATAATCTAAGGTTCTGTTGGATAAAACAGGGACTCAGGGATAAATCCTGAAAATTATTCTGTAACTTTCCATCCCAGTAAAGTTAAAAGTGAGTGTTTGAAGAAAGGCAGCAAATTTTAGTCAGCGATCATGTACCTCGTGCTGATCTGAACATGAGGTAAAATAAGAAGTAAGCTGGAAGGAACTCTGCAACTACAACTGGATATTTTCAGGACCACAAAAGTGTCTCTCCTCTGAGCAGTGTCTTTTCTTCAGGAAACACAAAGCAACTGAATGATCAGTCCAGTTTGAAACATCAAAACGATCTTATAACACTTTAAAACAAAAGAAAGGGACATGAGGTCTCATGCAGAACCGCTGCTTAATGGTCTACAATCAGATATTTTGGCTTATTTTGGTGCTGACCAGCTTTGAAATCTTCACTTTCCTTTTGATAAAAGAGAAATCCAGGGAATATTTTACTTCACCATTATTGTGAGCTGCAGGTCTTAACAGTCTCAATCACAAAGCAATTCCAGGTCGTCCGTCCTGTTCTATGCCACCTCAACCCGTTTTGAATAAAAACTAATCTGTTTATCCTCCAAGCAGATCATCGATGTGTGTGTGAGAGTCTCAGTGGCGTGTTGCAGTGAAGTCCATGTGTTTATCACTCAGGATGCTTTCTGCTTGTTTCTGCAGCCTGTCGTCCAGCAGCGCCGTTCCAACCACAAACTGATCCTGAATGGTAAGAAATTGAGCCCAGGATGCAGGCGAACACAAACACACACAACATGAAGAGGTGAGAATCAGAATAAAAACATGGATTGCTTGTGACCAGGACTTTCTCACCTTCTTCTTGGATGTGGGCGAAGCCACAGGTGGGTTAAAGGTCATGTCTTTGACACTGTAGTCTTCAAACAGCTCCAGTGGAGACCTGTAAAGGTGAAGACATCTTTTAACATAGCTGGCCAGGCCAGGCTGAATGTAATTTTACATGGCTTCTAGCCCTGCTTGTAACTAAAGCAGGACACTGAAAGTGTTTCACCTGCGGCTGAGCTCCATACTGAGTGCTGCCGAGCCATCACTCGGAGCTCCATGACTCAAATGACCTGCAAACCGCCGTACAACAGGGTGGAAATGTCTCTGAAAATACAGCAACAGAAACATGTTGAAGTCAGGCGTGCGTGTCGAGCTGTGTGTGATGTGAGAGTGTGAGCGCGCAAGAGGAGAACTCTGACTCCCAGGTTGGCTCTCATGTTTACAGGGTACAATGGTGCAATGTATGAGACACACATAAACACTCTTCCACCATTAGACAAGTGAGTATTCTGACAATGTTTTTAGAAATCTTTTCTAAATTCAGTGCTTAATGGAGAATTGAATGCTTAATGGATTTAGGCATAGCAGGCATGAGCAGTGGGAGAATGTAGTCTAAGGAGTTGAGCACTTAACAAGATGTTCATATTTATTAGGCAGATTCTTTGCTTTAGACTAAATGAAAAGATGTAACACAGAAAAAAAAATTTAACCGACTCCGAAAAGTCAAAAATTACTAAAAGTGACTCTTCCTACTGCAAAAATATTGGGGCGTGATCACAGAACTATCAATCATTTTGTTGCAAATAGTCATCAGGGTTGCAAAAAACGTGTTGAGAGAAAAAATATATAATTAAAGAATTTGAGAAAAATCAGGCGTTAAGCTCCCAGGAACCCATTATCTGCCAATTCTGTTACATTCTATTGTTATATTCTATAAATCGCCCCATCGAACCAGTAGAAGCACCAGATGGTTCCAGTTGATATGACAATAAATTTATAGAACTATAAACAATCCACACAGTAGAGAATTAATGTTTCACTTCTGAACTATCCAGAAATAGCTCAAACAATCAAAAATCTATAGAGAACACAATGATGAGGGCAAAGTGTCCGCTCTATGGGGGGAAAATGCTGAGCCGAGAGGGACACTCATTTCCCAGTAAGCGCGAGCGATGTGTGTCAGGTTCTGGGTGAATACTGGTGGAGCTGCTGTCTAAAAGGTTTCCAACCGTCCATAAAGCTGAGTTATAAAAGACGAACTAAAAGTCGTTCATTCTACTAACGGCAGGTTTTTGTCCTTATTCCAGCAGCAACATCAATTCAGCATGTCTTCCTGCACGGCTGCCATAACCAGAAGCTCCTGCTTTCTATTTTTAATAAATTAGCGAAAAATCTAACATTTTTCCACAATGTCATAGAGTACTATGTGTAGAATTTTGAGGAAAGAGATTAATATAATGCAATGTGGAATATGACTAACATAAATGTGGGAAAGTGAATACTTTCCAGTTCCATTGCAATACCTGCAATATGAATGATTGTATAATTGTCAGCGTCACTTTGCTTAATCTGTTAATGTGTTAGTTACTGTGGAACATTTCTGATATTCCAGACATTAAGAGCACAATCCTGTTTGTTCTGACTGGGGATCCAGAGTAGACTTGAACCTCTACAGGAGGCTAAAAGGTAGTTCCTTTATTTTTAAAACCAATATGTTGATATGTGTTTTGGTCTAGATAATGCTGTATTGTTCTTTACCCAGGCTTTTGATAAATCACATTTGAGTTTAGTTTGAACTGTGAAAGTTTCTTTGCAAGTCAATTTGCTGACAGCCAAACGGGCTAACAGCCCATTTCTGAGCCTGATGTGTGTGTGTACCTGCAGTGTGTGAAGCTCCCAGAGTGCAGTGTTCTGAGCATTGCAATGCTCAGGTTCATCCAGCTCCATCAGATAGAAGCCACTGCCCTGAATTTCGTTATCCAAAAGGAAGTCGCATTTGGGGAATGACTGTCAAATGAAATGGAACAAAATGAGCTTTGACAAACAGGTGTGGCAAACTTTTCCATTAAAGAGCCAGGTTCATTTAGACGGCTTGAAAGACTCACATGCATGGTAGCTCGGTTTGCTGCAAGAATTCCAACGCTGGCATTTGGCAGGACGTGTAGACTGAGCATGCTCAGTCGTTTGACGAAGGCCATGGCTCTCTGCAGGGTTATCTGCTTCCTGCGACGCGTCAGCATGGCGTCCAGACATCGCAGCACAATGATGATGTCATCATTGGGTGCCGCTGAGATAGCCAAAGTGTGAAATTCAAACTTTTTGACTTGTGAGGTCTATGTGTTTGATAGTTTAGAAAGTTGTGAACAGACCCGCATGAAGCCGCAGCAGAATTTTGTAAAGCTGAGAGTAGAAGTTCAGAGGATCAATGTTCAGGGCGTCACCTGGTCCACAAAAACAGAAACATTTACCTCCACACCAATCTGAAGCTAAATTTAGAACTGATCTAAACAAAAAACCAGTCACAAATTTTTCTCTTCCTGGCCTCTGGGGCAGTTCAGGGACTAACACTCCTGTCTACATATTGCTTTTTTATGCAACTTCTTTTTGGTTGCCTTTTCTCAGACTCTCCCCCTACTGTGGAGACAGAGTGCGAGTTATGATTTTTTTGTTCACCTCATGTTTTTCTTTTCTGATCCAATGCAAAGGGCTGCAACCACAGCCACCTGTCTTCCTTGTCTTGTTGGACTATTTGTCTGTCTTTGGATGGGTTTGTACTGGAATGAAATTATGTTCTATATAATAACAATAAAGCATTCTGATTCTGGTTAAAAGGGGCAAAGTGAGCATGAGACAAACTGTCCATGTTGAGTCACCAACTCTCCTGGTTAGACTGCATAACCAAGAGGCTGTTCTTGTAAACCACAGAGAAGAGTCATTAAACTAGAACATTTCTTTCTTCAAGTTCTACTGAATGCAGGCAGGCCTTGCAGACCGCTGTGGACTGGTGTTACATTTGAAACCTTCGGTGCTCATCGAAGATTCAGAAGAACAATCCTACCTTGTCCAGACAGGATGGTGAAGACGGTCTGGATGCAGTGGAGACTCTCCCGATTGGTCAGATTCTGCACAGATCAATGATATCAATTAAAATATTGAGATGCAGACCACTGTTTAGGGGTAGCATACCTACTCCTTTGTCACCGATTCTGTTCATTATCTTCATGGACAGAATTTCTAGGCGCAGCCGGGGTGTTGAGGGGATTCGTTTTAGTGGCTTCAGGATCACATCTCTGCTTTTTGCGGATGATGTGGTCCTCTTGGCTTCATCGGGGCGTGAAGCTTCAGCCGAGTGTGAAGCGGCCGGGATGAGAATCAGTGCCTCCGAGTCCGAGGCCATGGTCTTGAGCCGGAAAAGGGTGGAGTGCCTACTCCGGGTCAGGGGTTGTCCTGCCCCAAGTGGAGGAGTTTAAGTATCTTGGGATCTTGTTCACAAATGAGGGAAGACGGGAGCGGGAGGTCGACAGGCGGATTGGTGCAGCCTTTGCAGTAAAGCGGGCGCTGTACCGGTCTGTCGTGGTGAAGAGAGAGCTGAGCCAAAAAGCGAAGCTCTCGATTTACCGGTCGATCTACGTTCCTACCCTCATCTATGGTCATGAGCTTTGGGTCATGACCGAAAGAACGAGGTCCCGGATACAAGTGGCCGAAATGGGTTTTCTCCACAGGGTGGCTGGGCTCTCCCTTAGAGATAGAGTGAGAAGCTCGGCCGTCCGGGAGGGACTCAGAGTAGAGCCGCTGCTCCTCTGCATCGAGAGGAGCCAGTTGAGGTGGCTCGGGCATCTGGTCAGGATACCTCCTGGACGCCTCCCTGGTGAGGTGTTCCGGGCAGGTCCCACCGGGAGGAGGCCCCGGGGAAGACCCAGGACACGCTGGAGGGACTATGTTTCTCAGCTGGCCTGGGAACGCCTCGGGATTCCCCCAGAGGAGCTGGAACAAGTGGCTGGGGAGAGGGAAGTCTGGGCCTCCCTCCTTAAGCTGCTGCCCCAGCGACCCGACCCCGGATAAGCGGTAGAAGATAGATGGATGGATACTTACTCCTGATTGGATGAGGTTCTGCAGCACATTCAGCAGATCATCAAAGAACTCCAGGTTGATCAAGTGAGCAAAACTGGAGGGAAGTGGCATCATGGTCATTACTTCAAAGGTCCTGTAACATTGTTGTCATCCAGAGTGTGTCGTACTTAGCCAGTCCTTCCAGGACAGCAGGGAGGAGAACTGATCGCTGAGCTTTCTTCAGGATCCTGAAGTAGATGAGGAAGATGATGTTCAGAGTCTCTGTGTGCTGCAGATGAAGAAGAGGGAGATGAGGACGTTAGCTTCTTTCTGGACTCTGTCCTCTGATTTTAATTTTTGAACCAAATCTTACCAGTTTAGTCTTCTTCTCTTTGCTTTCTGAAGCTTCAGCCTCTAGGAGCTCCTTTTCTAGCTTCTCTTCTGCTTTCTTCCACTGTGTGACACACACACACACACACGCAAATGTTTTCATGGCTATCTTTGTGGGGACTTTCCAGTGACTTCCATTCATTTCTACAGCCTAAACCTTACCCTTATCCTAACCCTAACCAAAACTCAATTCACACCTTAGTCTTAAATCTGAACTCTGACCCAAAAACAGCGTGTCCCCACAAGGAGCAGTGGGTCCTCGTAACATAGTGTGTTAGGAATAACCATAAGCTATTACAAACAAATGCACACACACATTTGTTTTTCTTTCTTACTGGCCCAATATGGATTCAATGAAATAGAACTAATGAGCCTTTACATTTGCTTATATTCCTTTTCTCTCTCGGTTGATCTGTAAAAGCAGTCAGGAACCTTTTATTTTCTTGTTTAATTCTGATTTAAGCTGCAGAACTTAAACAGTTCAAACACGTTCGTTATGGATGAACTTCCCACAGATCTGAAAGGTTGACACACTAGTGATAGGAGAGAGCTTTGTGAGAGGGAAGCAGCTTTATCACAAATGTAGAACTCTTTGGATCTTTGTTTGCATAAAACTAAAACAAAATAATAATAAAATCTTTCGAGCTCTATTGAGCTCCAGCTGAGTAGTTTGTTTACCTTCCTCTGCATCCTGGACAAGTTTTTCTTCTTCTCTTTGTTTGTCATGAACTTGGCCTTTGGTGCCGTGGCCTCCAGGTCCCTCTTCATCTCCACCTCCTTGATCCTCAGACTCAGCAGAGTTCGAAGCATCTGTTGATAAGCAGGAGAAGAACCAAGGTGAAAGAAGGTGTCAAGAAGTGCGAAAAGTCCTAAACGCATAGATCCAATGAGGTTAAGGAACATCTTATTTGTTACCTCAGGTCTGACATTGTAGTTGAGGCTTTTGGTGAGGCCAGAGATGACCCGCACAGTGGCCAGTGATGCCCCGCCCACTCTGTCCTCCTGAAAGAGCTTCCTGAATGCATCACAGCACATGTCTGACACCTGCAACAAGGATGAATCCATGAACTCATTAGAACATCATCTGCTGACCTGTCTGATCTGACCTACATCAAAAGACGTAGGAGATGCTCAGCTGGAGCTGATCTACCCGAAGAAGTTCTGCCTCAGCAGCCCAAAATGTCTCACCTTCTTCTGGGGGTCATTCATCAGAGGAACCAGAATGACAATGATGTTGTTGTGGAAGTTGAAGTGTGGCATAGAGAGCAGCAGCTCACACAGGCAGCGGACTGAGACCTCGGCCAAGCTGCGGTAGGACTGGAAGCTCACTGCCTGACTACGTTTCCTCTTCTTCTGCTTCCAGTCTAGGTATGAAGACAGACTGTGAGAAGTGTGCGTGTGTGTGTGGGTGTGTGTTGCAATGATGTACCTTTAATGGTCTGTTCCAAGTCCTCCAGATAGAACTTGTACTGACTGACAAGACTTTCCTCAAACTCTCTGAGCTGCTGCGTCTCTTTCTTCACCTGCAGGACAAAAGAGATACAGCAGCTGTTAAAACCTGATCAAAAGTCACTAAACACACAGATGGAGCCCTGGTGACCTTAGTGTTCTTCTCTGTAGAGGTCAGAGGTCGTATCCTGTAGGTGGGAGCGATGTCTTTGAAGACCTCCATGAGAGAAACCATCACCATTTTCCTCACGGAGACTGCCACGCTGGGGTCAGCCTCCATCATCATCCCCCGCAGCTCCTTCACACGCTTCATCTGCAGAAAGTAACACCAACACAAATGGAGGGCGTGTTTCATGTCGCTTATCAATTATTGTGAAAACTTTGTCATAACAATTGTGAATTATTCCTGACTTAATAAATTCCAATTAATTCACATAAAAACTGACAATATGATGAAATGTTTTTACTGTCTTCTCCACTAATTGACTAATTGTTTGTTTTGTTTTTTATTTTTTTATTTTGTGACTGCTTAATTAATGATTTAGCATTATTTATGGAAAGAATTGTATCAATGTACCCAGCCATGGTTCACAAACGGTAAAAAACTATTGTGCAGAAAGTTGACACTGAGGGCAACAGCCTAAATGTAGCCTTTAATGTTATCCTAGACTCAACTGGCTTCACTCAAAGAATTCACTGTGCTACCCACTGTTATGGTTACACTCTAGGCCTTGAGCTGACTGACATACGGCATTGTGTGTGAAGAAATAATGGTACTTCCCCATAACCCTCTGCTGCCTGATCATTTTTTATTAACCTTTGAATTTATTTTAATCCAAACCTGAGAAAAACCTTCATTACAGAAGATCTTTATCGGACCTTTAAAGAATCTGTTCCATGGTTAAAGTCCCCTGAATATTGAAGAAACACAGATGGAGGGAGTAATTTTATCACTAACCTCATGAAAAAATATATACTTTAGTATATTTCAAACTTACATTTGTGTAAGTACATTTTAAGTATACGAAGTATTAAGTGTACTACCTATAAATATATAGGAACACACTTAAATATAATTATATAATTGCACCAAAATACACTCCTAAGAAATATATTAAATAAAACTATACTTTAAGTAAAAAAAAATATGGATTTGCTCAAGTGTACCAATATACAACAAGATGCTCTGGAGATATTTTGTGTATATTTTAAAATATATGCTCAAAATAGATTTTTTTTTAATTCATTGAATGCTTACTTTAAAAATAAACTATTAAGCATACTGAAATTTCAGTATATTTTAAATGACATCTCAGTGTATACTTTCGGCATGCATTATCTAAAATTACACCAGTCAAATGCAATATCATAAACAACAACTCAGGTAAAGTTAGCCTTCCTGTGTTTACTCTGATTCCAGTACAAAATGGACCAAGATGCATCAGGTGAAAAAATGGCGACCTCCAGGGACGAAAAATATTAGATATCTTTTTTTTTTACAATAATTATGAGTTGTGGCACATCACTTACAACAATATTTTTGTTCATAGGAAAATTGCAACATATTTAGGCCAACATGTTCAACTAATCCTGGCTCTATATACAATGCTTTTTTTGACATTTTGCTACTGGAGGACATACTGACCACTTTTTCTCATTTTTTTCTTCTACTCCTCTCTAATTTGCATCATTTGAAGTAATTATTTGTTTCCTTAGTTATATCTCTCCATAAAAGCTACACTTGGTGTTTCATTTTGTTTGGCTGCGGTTCCTTCCTGCAGGAGGACAGTGGCTGAGATAATTCTCCCTCAGATATGCTGAGGGATATTCCTGATATTAACTTTTCGCTTTCATGAAAATCAAAAATAATTCTACATCCTACCTTCATCATGATGGAATTAGACCAGCTGTTCCACTTACATTGTTTAATGGATCTGAGATGACGGCTGAAGCCATGCTGGCGATGTGCTGTTTCTTTATGTTTAATGTCTGAATTCTAACTTGTTCTCTTTCCTCTGGTGTCAGCTCCATGTAACTCGGTGGCGCCCCATCTGCACAGGAGACGGTATGACAGGCACATCAGATGGTCATGCAAACTCATGTCAGACCAGTTGGTCTGCAGTGCCATGTGGAGCTCTGGTCCATCCCTTCATCTGTCTAGTAGACCATTATCTCTCTTTTACTCCAAATTAATTTTGAGAAAACTTATGAAAACGTTGACATTGGTGTAATGACAGTCGTTATTACACAGACCATCATGTCCAAGATAATAAACCTGATAGAGTTTTGACAGAGCAGCAGGCTTTCTTTCCTACCGTCTTCCTCCTGCTCTGGCATCACTGCAAGTTCCTCGTCCTCTTCTTCCTCCTCATGTTTTTTAACCGCTTAGAAAAAACAAAGCAAGATAGTTTCACAAGTGACCGCAAATTTACAAAGTAAGTTGTAGTAAATAATAAATAGTAAGCAACATGGAAGTTACCTCTTTCGATGCTCCTTGGAATCACTCTGTCTTTGTCTTTTATTGGAAGCAGTTGGATCACCTCTTTCTCCATTTTTGCCATCTTTCTTGGAATCTTCTCGTAGCTGCGCACCACATCGGCATTCTTTGTCTTGCTGCTATGCACCGGCCCGCTGGAAGAAAATGGGCACCCCTTAGTTATTGCCAATTCACTAAGTCATATGATGACAGGGCGCATGTTACCAGGACAGCAGGTCTCTGGTTATGAAGGATGCTTTTCGGGCCATGGCAGCCATTTCCTTTAAGTCTTCTTCATCCATCATGTCCGAGGGCAGGCTCTCCAGAAATTCCTCCTCATCTTCCTCCTCCTCTGTCAAACAGGTGAGAACGAATTTACTGATGGGTCCATCAACTGCTGACAGCTGTGTGTATACTGCACGCTTCAGCACGTCTCACCTGGTCTCTTCCTGTATGTCTCTAGCGGCCGGGGCATCTGGAGCGCAGCGCCTTTCATAGCCTGCCGCATCCTCTTCTGCTCCTTGCGTTGTTTCTTGGCCACATTCTGCTGCTTCAGCTGGCGGCTCTTCAGCTTGTTCTCCAGTTTCATACCACTAGTCTTCAACAGCCGCCGAAATGTTGGCCGGCGCTTCTTTGAGCGGAGCTGCAGTGTGGGGGGTACATAGAACACAGCATTTCCATTGCAGCTGACATGCTTCCAATAATTATTAAACAATGATAATGTTTAACCAGTTTACAGTGAGCCTTTCCACAATCTGTAATGGTGATGTAGGCAAAAGAGTCAGAAGGTGAACAGAAGAATCAGCATCAGCCACCAGTTTCAGTACCTTCTGATGACTTTTATTCATTCAAATAAATTAATCTATCCTGGCTGCTTGCTACTGAATGTGCAGTTTGTTAGAACTTGGTTATATTTACTACTTCACACCACTGCTTGTTTGAGACTAAAGACGTTATCCTCAAAGACACTAATAAAATATCTGTCAGCTTAAACCAGTAAAAAAGTTAATTTTTTACTGGTTTGTGGATGATTAATATCATGTGGGACCAGGCCCAGCGGCATGGAAAGGCATTACCTGCACAGCAGCAACGGAGACCTGCTGCTGCTGTGCGGAGCTGCCGACACAGGTGAATGTTAAAATGCAGCTGTCAAAGTTACCAGATCATCCTGAACACCTCAGTAGAAGGTGTAGAAGTAGAAGCCTCAGTAGGCATTAGCCTCCATGCACCACTGCAAGGAGACCTGATCTGTTATTACAACTAACAGAAACCTGACACTTATTAAAATATTCTTTAGACAATTACATTTTGGGTTGTCATTATCTGTAAAATATTTTAATAAAAATTACAAGAAAGAAAGGGTTGGAATATTTCAGTTCAAGTGTAATATATGTATCTATTAGCTTCAACATCTGAAAAAAGCAAAAATAAATAAATAAAAAATACATTTTGCCTAATACACTGTATAATATAAGTTGGTTTATGTAAAAATGTCTGGAGTAACTGGAAAAACCCTTATTGAAAATCTAAATATATTCTGAATGATTGAAGCCTGTTGTTTTGCTAATAGGTTGTATTAAATATACATTTGTTCTTCCTCACCAATCAAAAATCTGCTGCAAAATCATTAACGGAATTGTAAATCATCTTACTGACTTTACGCCAGAAAAAGGCCAGTATATTGACTTTATCTGGTCCTTTTCTAGCCATACTTGTTTCTTCAGGCGGGGTCCAGACAGATTTGAACCACTGCCTTCTGGAGTGACCCTAACAGCTCTTTGGTCTCGTGGTCGCCAGCAGTGGCTGTGGACCCGGAGACGATCTGTGTTCCTACATCTAGCACAGAAGATGTATAACGCACTAAGAAAAACGCAAGTTAAAGTTTAAACAAATGTTTCTGTCTACATTCTGATTTCAACCTGTAGTATCAAAAATAAAAAAGTAAGCAGCTCGGTCCAACAAAACCGGAACCAGCATCTTCTTCAAATGGTAACAGGTCTCCTCACCGGGCCCATGGCTGCAGGAAGTCTCCGAGATTTGTCCTATATTCCCTGGCTGGTTCTGATGAACTGACTCCGTCTGTTTGGGTTCAAACGTAGAGATGTAGGCAGAAACAACATGTGCGTGCAACCATCAACACAGCCGGAACGCCGCCTAACCCGGAAACACTCTAATAAGTACTGCAGGAAGACAACTGCGCCACCGTGAGGTGAGGAGGTCCACTGCGATAAAACCATCCAGACATGAAAAAACAACTTCACTCACACTGATTTTGAATATTGAATTAGAGGACTTGAGATTTTAGTTTGACTTCAGGATGCCATTTTTATTTAGAAAGAGAGATTTGATATTTTGAAATCACTTGGACTCTTGAGGCAGAGCAGGACTTCCCTTAAACAGCTTTCACCATCTGGCTTTCCTTCTCAATACTTAATGATGGATTTTATTGTACTAAAAAATAAAATAAAGGGCAATCATAAACAAATTGAATGAGAACCTGGTCCAAAGCTAATTTAAAACCAATTTGAGACCTATTGGATGACATGCATCTACTGGAGAACAAACCTGCAAAAATCCAACAATACTAAAGCTATTTGATTTTATTTACTTCAAACATGAAAGCAGTATAAAATCACATGAACAAGGAATGTAAAAGATACATATTTTTGTACCACAATAATCTTAATATGCTCGAAAATGAGTAGGAAGAAATAAGAAACTTATGAACTCCTTCCCCATAAACTCATACAAAGTTTTCAGATGGACTCTATTAAATGAAAAAAAAAAAAAAAATAAAATAGGTTAATTCATTTTCCATATCCCGGTTTACCTATGTCTAAATATATACATCCATACCCACACACACATATGAATGTGTTAGCCTCAATTTAAAAATACACGTTAGTGCTATCTCTCACCCATATTGCTATATATTGTGAAAATGTCCTCCTTATATTTCCTCTTAAATTTGATTAAATTTCGACTTTATTATAACTTCTCATTTAACTTGTTCCATAATTTTATACCCTGAATTGAAATACAAAAACTCTTTCTTGTTGTGTGTGCACTACAAATCCTATGATTGAGAAACACCTTAAGTTATATCCCCCGATCTCTTTCAAAAAACATGTTCTGTTTGTGCTCAGGTAGCAGTTTATTTGATGCCTTTTGTAATTAATTCCCTATGCTCTGAACATTATATTAAATATGGTCAAATCAGAGTTTTATAGAATATGAAGTGATTTATTATAGCTTATTCTAGCTTTAGCAAGGTCTAATATGCTTCTACTTAGTTTATTTTGTAAATGTTTAATATGAGGTTTCCAACTGACTTTGTCATTTAGTATTGCACTAAGAAACTTATTAACATAAACCCTTTCTAAAGTCACACCCTCTATCTGAACTTGAATTTGAGCTTTCTTGTAACAATTTCCAAAAACTATGATTTTAATCTTTTCCAAATTTAGTGATAATTTATTTATTTAACCATGTCTTTCTTTTCTGAGGCAACTATGGAAAGAAGTTGTTCTAAGTTTTTACCAGAGAGTAGAATATTTGCGTTGCTAGCAAATAACTCAAATTTGAATACATTAGACATTTTGTTTATGTTCTTTATATACAAATTAAACAAAACTGGTCCCAGTACCGACCCTTGAGGTACCCCACACACAATCTCCAGACAGCCATATTCACAAATTGTTTTCTGCTCTTTAAATAGCTCCTTATCCAGTTCAAAGCTCCTCCCCGAATTTCATAGCGTTCTAATTTTTTAATGACAATATTACTATTTATTGTGTCAAAAGCTTATTTTTAGATCTCTGAATACCTACAGCTAATTTTTTACCATTTGTTGCATTGGTAATTTCTTCTACTAAGTCAGTTACGTCTAACAACTAGCCTAATGGAATATGGCACATTAAAATAATGTTGATCTCTGTTACAGTACAGATCTCTGTGAAAGGTGATAAACCTCTGCACCCGTTCCAGCCAGGCCAGTGGGTCCTGGTGAAAGACTTCCGTCTTTGACCCACTTGAAGTCCAGGTGTTGGTTGGGACCCTACCAGATTCTCCTGGCCACTCATACAGCTCTACAGGCCGAAGGGCGCACTTCTTGGATCCAGCCACTGCAAGCCATTCACCACTGAACCACCTGCCATTAGAAC
The DNA here is from genome assembly GCA_902982915.1 of Phalloptychus januarius. Classification (NCBI taxonomy): domain Eukaryota; kingdom Metazoa; phylum Chordata; class Actinopteri; order Cyprinodontiformes; family Poeciliidae; genus Phalloptychus; species Phalloptychus januarius. Next base: position 695,209 of record CADWAE010000172.1, read on the forward strand.
CTCTCAAAGCTCCAGAACCTCCTCCCTGGGAGGTGCTTCCAACACCAGCCCACCTGTCTTAGTAACAGGACAAGCATGAGGTGCAAAGCAACCCAAGTGAAACAGCAGACTTCCAGACTTCATCATCATCACCAGTGAAGACAGTGAAGGTTTATACACTTATCCTCATCGTTCTTTATGCAGTATTAGTGCACAAACTAGTGCACTAGTAAGTGTTTGTGATCTGATCACAAACTAGTGATCTGATCATCACTCCTGTGCTGATTCATGATGTAGTGGACCGTCATGAATCAGAAGACAACATGTGGTGGCAGTTAGCTAGACACCTGAACGGGAAAATAACAAATGGCAGTTGCATTGTTTGTTCTAAGAGTCCACATTCTACTCCCACAGATCCTGATGCCTATGCCTATCTCTTTGACAGAATCTCTTATGGTACTATTTCCACATGATAAACATGTTCACAGGTGCTAAGTGTCACATTCAGACCCCAGGATCCCAGGAATTTCTCTGCTGAAACCAGTAAAACTTGTGTTACTGCTGGTGCCATGTATAAAATAAGAAGGTTCAACCATTCTTTGTTCCAGCTCAGTCTCTGCATTTCACAACCACATCTCACTTCTGTCTTCTTGAGTGAAACCACTGAACTCTGAATTACTATAAACTCATTAAATTGGGAGGCTCACTTAATCACATTTCTAAAATCTTATGTGGAACAATCTGTTACACTACCTGTAACATTACATTTCACTGCATTCCCAAGTGGCTCACAGTTTTATGGTAAAACAGGACACAATGTTTTGACAGAAGGAACAGTCTTTTTACCTAGCTTTTATGGTTATGGATGTCCGCCATGCAAACAATGCTCTAATTTCACCCCTAATGCTTCTAACAAAGAGAGCTGACATAAGAAATAGAAACATTAAAGTTGTTTATGTTTCATTGATTATTTAAAGAGTTTCAACAAATTCAACCCACTAAAGTTAATTTTAAAAAATCAGATTTAAGAACAGCAATCTTTTTACAAACACAGAAAAGGTCAAGCAGTGATAGCTTATTCATTTTTTTTCAGTAAAACATATGCAAACATGTGCAGAGAGGGGTCATGAAAATGAGCATACAACTCACTCAGGGTGCAGTTTCATGTACTCAAATTGAAATGCTAAAAACTAGATACATACTCTACTTCTCTGAAGTAGTAGAAGAACTGAAGAACTGACTGCATAGATGAAGCTTTCACCTTAAACATCTTAAAATAAGTTTTTGTGACAAATAAGGTGGTTTAATTAGGTTGCTACTTCTGGTGGTCCCACCACTGTCACATACAAACCAATTGCTTCACACAATCAGTTATTGCAACATATAAAAGCTAGTGAAGCTATGTTGTGCAATTTAAGTATTGCAAACCTAAAACAACTTGATAGATGTTGCTTAGCTGTTCATAAACTAAATAGCAAAATTATATCTCGAAGTATAAGTTACATGGAAATAAAGAAGTTGTTCTAGACTTTGTTCTTAAATTTAAGTATTACACTCATCAGATTTATTTTTTCTGCCTACATCACCAAGAAAAGCATTATTTTGTTAATTCACATACATAAAAAAACATGATGTCATCAGAGAATATTTTATTTTTCAACACAGAAATCAGTTGTACAAATGTTCAAACCTTTTCCTTCAGTTTGCAGGTTTGCTTGAGAAGAAACCTGCAAACTGGGTTTGCTGGGGACGTCCTGAACATTTACAGTCCAAAATTCTCACTATTTTCAAATATTGAAGTTTTTGCATTGACTTAATTTAAATAGATTAAAAATCAAGCATTTTTATTAAAAATTTCACTTCACTTCTCTGTGAAATGAAATTCTGATGATGCTTGTTTTATGTAACTGTTTTATGTTCAAATTACTATTTAAAATTATGCTTTATCCTGAACAGTGAATTTCACTGTATTTATATAACAACAAGATATGCTATAACAACTCTAGATAAGCAAGTTATTCAAACGTAAATTTGTCAATCTAAATGTAAAATGTATTTATGCAAATGAATATTGTCCCTTATTGCATCATTGTACCAACTGGGCAAACCTAGCTTAGTTGCTCATGACACTTTTCACAGCAGCATAGATAGAAGAACAGTTTACTATGAACTATGAAATGTCACAAGAATTCTAAGCAAAGATTTCGTGTTATTACTTTTATTATTTCTGGTATTCTTCCAGAGCCCAATATGCATGAAGATGCAATACAGAAAGCAACTAGGGACAATATTCATTAGCATTAATAACTATTAGATTTAGAATAACAGATTTACATTTAGGCCTGTCCCGATAAACGATAAATCAAATAATCGAACAAAAAAAAAGCTATCGAGTAAGTTTAATTTATCGTCATTATCGTTTCTCCTTGCATTTTTCCATGACACTGGATGAGAAAGCTCATCTTCTGCTCTCGCTGACCCTCTCTTCATTATTTCTTTAGCGTAATGCCCAGATCACGCTACATGATCTCAGAACTGTCCGCTGAGTGTCGGCCCATATTCAAAACCTGAGAGATCAATACTAGCCGATCGTGGCGGGTGGTGTCCAACAATCGGCACAAAATATTGGCTACAAGTCATTTTAAAACCAGGCATTAATCCAGTTGTACTACAATCTACCTGCAATGCATGTGGCCAGTGTCAGTGTAAAGTCCTGACTAAATGAATATCATTAGAACTTATTTATGTCACATTAACGATGAACAGCTGAAAAGATACCGGGTTTATCAACTGCGGTAGCAATTTGGCTCCAGCTCCTCTCCTGGTAATTTCTGTGGATATTCTTTGCCCCAAATGTTGAATAAACATTAATGTTGTTTTCACATATCATCTCCGATGTCAGCTGCTCTCCGGTTGCGCCGTCAGCTGTTTGGGAATCCCCTCCTAATTTCCCCTCAGAAAGCGCGAAGATTAATCGGGGCTTTCTGATTGGCCACCTGTCACATTCAGCAGGCTGCCTTCTGATTGGCTACCTGTCACATTCAGCAGGCTGCGTTCTCGCTCCCTGCGGGGAAACCCCGTAGATCATTCGTAACACACGACCCCCGACAGGACGATTGGCGAAATCGCAGCGACAATATTAGAAGGTTGTAAGATTGTCATAAATCATGTTGTGTGAACTGGGCTGAAGGGAGGAGGGAACTATTGCATCAGGTGGTCCATATGCCCATCTTCTTTGGTTAATGTAGTTTTTATTTACACTTTGGTTTTATGTTGTTTAGTTTTATTCAAGTGCATTTTTTGTTAACGTCGACTGAGAGTTCATTTTATTTTTGTTTTTGGTTCTTTGTTTACTTGTTCCAGCGTTAAATGTTCTTTTGAAAATAACGTGGATCTATTTTTGGCAGGATATGGCTGCATTATTATGTCATTTCCATTAAATCAGTATGAAAGGGTCTTCCGACAATATTATCGTTTATCGCAATAATTTTTTGAAACAATTAATCGCTCAGCAAAATTTGTTATCGTGACAGGCCTATTTACATTAGATTAACTGGCTTAGCTTGAGCTGTTTCAACATATCTTGTTATGTAAGTACAATGAAACCTGCTTATGTTCAGCATAAAACCATAATTTTACATAGCAATTTGAACATAAAACTGTTACATAAAGCAAGCAACATCAGAATGAATTTCATTTCTTGGAGTGTACTAAGAAATGTCACTGAGAAGAAGAAGTGACTAAACAACTTAATTGAAGCCACCAAAAATGATGCATTTTGCAAAATGAAACCAACATTTGAATGAGTGAATATACTTTGTTAATCTCAGAGTGAAAATCCCAATCAAGACTCAGCAGTTGTACTAACACCTTCCTAATGGAACAAAGAAGGTTAATGCCAAAACAATTAGAGAATGATAATATTCTTTAACATTTGAAAATAATTTATTACCACTAAATGACAGCAGCACACAACTTAAAATCATCAATATTGCAGCAATGTGTTAAAGAATAGGAATTCATGACTGATTTCAGGCTTGGATTATTTTAAGCAATAATTTGCAGCTATGTCTCTTTAAATAATCATTGGTGTTACCTGTTATTGGTATGATTTATTTGTTAGCTTTTAATTCATCGTCTGTAATGCTGTATGTTTCTTTTCAGCTTGTTGAAGCACTGAAAACATTGTACAATGAATTACTCAAAAATAAAAAACAGCTGCTAATGCAAGTCAGCAATTATAACGTGGTATCTACTGGTAATTTGATTCTCAACTGGTGACTGATGATTGAATCAGCATTTCCATTGTCAAAGCAAGGATGTGGCACAATTCTTTAGCCTAAAACAAAAATCAAAAATAAGTTAGTCATCTTTACAACTTATCATTAACAATTAGTCTCTCAGCTAAAAGAAATTCAAGATGATTTAGTGTTTTATCAATCAGTTATACAGCTTTTGAAACTAGCATAGCAAAATTATACTCAATAGTTTTAATTTTCTTTCTAAAAATATTGTCTTTACCCACCATATCACACAAAGAAAATGATGATTATTATTATTATTAATATTATTATTGACATTTAGTGGTTAATAACTCAAACTACATGTGAATAACAATTTGGAGTATCATATATTTATAATATATATTGCAAATGAAGAAAGCATTTTAACAGGGCTGTTGTGTGAATTTAATCATAACCTCACAGATCAAACTCACTAAAAGACAAAAGTCACAAAAATGTAATATAATACAAGTGAAGTTCAAAGTTATCAAGAAAAGATATATCTTAAAAAAAGTCATATTAAAAAGCAGATCTAAAATAGTTTCTACCTGCTGGAGATGAATCAGGATTTTTTGGGGTTTAACAGCATTGCCATACTGAATCTCCACTCCTGGAACTTTGCCTGCTTTCTTTGGGCGGATTGTGCGCATAGCCTGGACTTGTGCCAGGGCAATCTGAAACACCTGAACCTGCAACAGATCCAGACAAAGATGATCAGAGAGAACAGCCGAATTGAATACTGTCTGTTTGTGAATCAGAGGTTGATCTAAAAAAAAAAATGAACTGGTAACATCGGTATTAGTGTGAGAAACAAGAGCACCAAGATGTGACATAAATTGTAATAGTACATTTCTAAAACTTTGAATATTGTGTATAAGTGCAATATTTCTTGCCAGTCGTTTCAGAAAATGAAACTAATTATATAGAATCATCAAACAGAGTGATATACTCCAAGCCTTTGTTTCTTGTAAGTTTGATGATTATGCCTTAAAAATAGAAAAAACTCAAAATTCATTGTCTCAGAAAATTTTAATACTTTTGAAAAAGGTCACTTTCGGAAACTCATGGTGTCGCACTATAATTAATGAACTCAAAACACTTGCAGAGGTTTCCTGAGCCTCTCAGCGGCCTCTCACGCTGACTCCAAGCTACGCTACAAGAAGACTGCTGACTGGACAGATGTCCAGAAAACAGGCATGGACACAAAATGTCATTGGTGAAGAAGCTGGTTGTTCACAGAGTTCTGTATCTAAGGCGACATTTGTTGTGAATTAATGCTGTATATATAAATTAATCAGAATTCCCTCTGCTGAGAGAAGTTACATGGAGATGCTGGATTTACTTCCTAGCAGGACTTGTCACCTGCCCACTCTGCCAAAGGCACCAACTGATTCAAAGGCGCTTTTCAACTAGTCTGACCAGAACAGTCTCGGTCCATCTCGGCCAGATTCGTTTTTCACTAGCAAATCTGGTGCAGCTCAGCCTGACTGTTCTTAGATCATAGTACCTACTTCAGGGTTAATAGTAACAGGGCGGATCAGGGTACGACTCCAAAGCCATTTGATTGACAGCTGACAACTCCAAAACAACATTTTACTTTAGCTGTGTACCACAGAGATGATGTGTGCTATTAGAGAGCTGCTAAGTCTGAAGGATCAGTTATGAGTTTAATCACAATCAGCACCAGGAACACATGTGGTAAGTTTTGCAGTGGAATGATCAAGATTTAGCATCTCTGCTAGCAGCTTGAGCTCTTAAGAAAGGCAGTAATAAAAAAAGAGAGAAACGGAGCAGCTGGTCAGCTTTCTGATGGGCTGCACTTTCCTGCTGACAATGTGAAACACTAGAACTATATAATATTCTCATGTGATGTGAATTTTGGATTAAAAAATAGTTCAGGTGTGGCTAGAAAATTTTAAAAAAATCAGCCCCAAGCCATGCTTTAATCCAGAATTATGAAACATGGTACACATGTTATTTGTAAGGACATACAAAAAAGTCTCTTGGAGCCATGGTCCAAACACAACAGGAACTCAGCCATTTTGGATCAAAGACTCCATTTTCTCTTTTTTATAGACATCGTATCTGATCAAACTCATCCAGCAGTTTTTGAGATACAGACTTCAAAATCACTCAGCACACTCTTGAGGCAATGAACATCGAAAGTTATCAAAAGATTTCTCGTACATCAAAGCATGTGGGCGTGGCTAAACGTCAAACTTTGGCTATTTGCCATGAAACATCAAGGTTCACCACATGCAAGGTCACAGCTGCATCAGCCTTCCTATATCTCACTACAGACAAGTCCTGATCACATTGTCATGGTCAGGTGACGTCATCACATTAGCCCCGCCCACTTCAAAGAGGAAGTCACCTGTTTGTTCTACTGTATGTCTTCCTTTTACTCTATGATTCATATGGGTTTAATCCTGTGCCAGCTGACATAATATGGCATGATGATGAACTCTGTCAATGCTGGTCCTTAGTCCTTCGCCTTTGGCATACGATCGTCTCTAAATCACACTTGCATCATCCGATTTGCACCAAACTTGTTATGATTGACTCATCTGAATCTCAACAGAGCCCAATAGTATTACATTGTAATTTCACTCCACTGCGCCCCCTAGGTTAATCCATCAGCTGTATCGCCTCCTGCATCAGCTGATCTGCACCAGATTTTTCGGGCGATGTCAGGGAGCGCTGCCGAACGCATCGATGCGTATGGCCTGGAGGAGGATGCAGGACCTGTGCCAGAGCATCTGCGGTGGCTGGTGGACGGCGGTGCTGTAACCCCCCCGAGGGCCAACACGCTGGAGTTCGAGGATGCTTGTAGCTTTAATTTAATATCTAATTTGTTAAGAATGTGTTATTTGTTTTAACTTTTTTCTAGTGATAATAAACGTAGCTACGTTATTTATGTGCTACAGTTTACTTGTACTTCCACTTGGGTGACCAAGTGGAAGTACAGAAGCTGCATCTTGACTCAAGGATTCATTCTATTGAAGTTAGGCTTACTGCTAAATTGTGCTAATAAATACAAAAGGAGAGCAGAAAAATGTGCATAGAACAAACCCCCGAAACAGATAACAATTAGCACTAATTGTGCTTAGAGCTTAAGTCATACATTTAAAAAAAGAACAAATACCTGAGTTTTAGGATTCAGGAAACGAACTCCTTCCTGGTTCACACTGATTAAGCAGGGGGAAGGACAGCCATGTTGGCTAACCTTCTTTGCCAAGAATGTATTAGAGCCAAACAAAGGGAGGGTCCTCAGAGACTCTGAGATAGAAGATTTATGTAATTAGCATTATTATAGTATTCATAAAATTAACATCACAATCAAACTTACAGAGAAAATAAAATAAAAAAAAGTTTCAACCCACCAATAAACTGAATTTTGGCATCTTCAGGACTGAGAGACTGCATGGCAGCTAACTGATCATGGCAGAGCAACTGGATTTCCTCAGCTTTACTGGCAAGTCCGTCTTGTAAGGGCAAGTACTCCTTTAGCTCCGGCCTTAGAAAGGAAGAAATCAACAAATGCATATATTATACACACACAGGCAATCCCCCTCCCCCCCACACACACACACCCCTACACAAAACGCACACACACACACACACACACACACATACCACGGTCAAAATTCTTAGTCTCCTCAAGAACTTATATTTTTACTTAGTCAAAGCATAGACCCCTGTTGAGAATTCACGTGCTTTTATTTTGTAATGCTTACAGTTCGTAATCAACGAATCAAGGTGAAATCAAGGGCCTCCTTTTTGGTCAAAAGTGAAACTTTTACTGCTAAGTTGACAGTTTTAAGGCACTTTTAAGGCAACTTCGGATTAAAAATGTAATTATTTACCAAATGACATTTTATGACAGAAGTAATAAACATTTATGAAGACTCCTTCATGTTCATCACATTTATTATGTCATGTTTATGACAGTGTCATGTCAATCTTATGCAAAACCCTTCAAATAAAGTGTTACCAAAAGGTTTAAATGAATTCACAGATTTTCTCTTCAGAGTGTCTCACAGCTGTAGTATCCTGTTTCAGAGTTAATGCTAACTTTTCACAGATTTTCCTTAAATTGCAGTTTAGCTAAATGCCGTTAACAGGCAGGTTCTGTTGTTGTTATAATCTAAAGTTAGTGTAACCAAGTTGTATTTCTGTTTTGTTATAATTACCCAAAATATCTCGTTATTCAGTCTAGTCTTTAAAATAACAGCACAACATTACCATATGATTTGTGGATTGTGAAAGTGTCGCAAAGTTCACAATTTGTATTGTGTTTTTCACCTAAAATAGCTGTAAACTGAATAGCCTCACGAGTTCACCACATGAACAGTTGTTGGATTGCAGTTCCTCTGCGAGTCGGCCAAGGAAACCCATATCAAGTCGAAAAATAAATGCACTATTTTTGATCAGTTTTTTTTTTGTTTATATAAAATTAGAAGCACATTTTGGTTTGATGGAAAGCTTTACTCAATACACTAAACGAAGTAGCAAGATCCAGTTATCAATAGTGCCCGAAGACAATTGTTCCCCAAAATGTACACTCATATTTATTACCAGTTCTAATTTATTCTACTTACAGTGACAGCTGGCTCTTCAAACCCTGAGCTAAATGCTGCAGGGTTGCAAATTCTGCGATCTGTTGAACTGATGAGGTTCCACCAGCAGAATGAGGACTGATTATCTTGCCACGAAGATATTCCTCTAGAAGCTAAAACCACAAAATCTTTGCAACTTGAGAATTGATCATTCAAAAACATTTTTCATTTTCAAAAACACTGCCCTCTTACCTGCTGATAGTGAAAGTCCACAAAGAGCTCATTCCTGAAGGAAAGGGGTTTTTCCCAGAGGACTCTCCTGAATGACAAGGAGATGGAGCCATCATCCAGTAAGAAATCAAACAAGTAGTCCTCAGGATGCAGAGGGCGCACCATCCCATCTGAAGCAAAGGACCAAAGAAGTTTAGTGGAGGGACAGAAGGACAAAGACAAACATTGACAAAAAAGAAAAAAGGAAGTGATTTGGAGGATAGTTGGGATCCCCTGGCATCCCTTGACCACCTCCTTCCAATGCAACAAGAGAAAGTTAAACGGCTCTTAGAGGAAAGTCCTGCTTTTGCAAGTGACGAGTATGATGTAGAGACCATTCTGTCTCTTCAACTGAAAATCAGACTAAATGATCTAACTCATGTCAAAAAGACATGACAATTGGAGTATGACAACTGGAGTCGTCATTCTCCAGTGTGTGTGCAAAAAAAAGATGGTCTGCAGCTGTGTTACAATTATCGGGAGATATGGATTTACCTTTAAAAGTAAATCCATATTCAAGATATGCTGAACAATCTGAAAGAAACAAAGTGAAGGGGGACAACTCCAGCGTGGGATCAAATAACACTGTGGGAAAGCCAATAGGCATACTGATATCCTCTTGTGTATGCCTATTGATATGGAGAACATAACTGACTGTACACAGGATGTACTTCCTGAGGTGATGTACAACATAACATAGTCACTGTTAAATCCCAGAACAATGAGCTTTGCCTACCAATCATTAATACTCTCACTAAGAAGGCAGAAGAAAGAATTAAGATGTTTGTATTTCATTATCTGAAAGGCTCTAAATATTTTACTCTGTGTGTAATGAATCTACATATGAGTTTTATTTTCTGAAATGAGTGACAAAAAATATTGAACTTTTAACAATGTCTGTACTTGTGGAGGGCAACATAGCAAGAAACCTGTACTACTACCCATGGGCATCAAACACTGTCCTCATATTCATTTGAGTAACTGATTGAAAAGTAATGAGAACCATTTTGAGATCATTTACAGAACATTACTTTTTTAGAAGAACAAACAGGGAAAACAGACCAAGAAACAATACAACTGCGTGAGAAAAACACTACACTACACTAAGAAGTTTAACAGCTGGAAAAATAGATCAGAAACAGTTTACTAGGCTTACAGATGGACCTTGTCATACCAGTTGAATACTCAGTGTCTTTAGCCCATACTTTACCAGTAGTAATGGATGTCACTGTGCTTGTATCTACTGTTTGTACAGTCAACAGTTACCTTGAAATCTTGTGGCGATGAGGGAAAACTCCTTGACCTCTGCAAACTCTACGATTTCCATGTTTTCACACAACTCTGTCACAACATCTATTGTCACCTAGATAAAGATAGAACCAAAATATAGTCAAATATAGAACCATATAGAACCATATTTATGGTACTCAATTTTTTTTGGTTTTAAAGACCAACATACACTGAAGCTGCGAATCTTGACAGGAAACTCTGCTCCTCCTGGCAACTGGATAGGAATGCGTTGAGAGGTTTTGCCAGTCTAAGAGACAAAATAAATAAAATCTTAAAATAATAGAAGGTTCAAATAGTAAAACTGAAAAATCAAACAAAAAGAAGCATTTTTTGTAGAAAGAATTATATTTGCCTAAATGTGTAACTTACTAGAACGGCCTCCATCTCAACATGTGAGGGAACATTTCGCCGACCACCAAAATTGATCGAACGCTGGAGATTATCCAGACACACAAGTGCCATCTCTGATGTAAGTACAAGTAAAAAAACATGAAAAAGCCCACAAAAAATTCAAAATACACTTAAGAAGTTACTCTTTATCTTTTCTACCTTGGTATGGGTGCTCATTGTCCTGGCAAATCTCTTGCATGTGCTGAATGAGAAAGGGATGGAGGGTTGCAGAGCAAGGGAAGAAGCCAGTAATGAGGCTAAGCAGCCGCCAGCCAAAGGTACAGCTTGATCTGTAGAGGTGGCACCATGAATATGTGAGTAATATGCAAAGAGGGTGATAACATATGATAGTACATTTTCTTAACAAAGAGAGCAGTGGGTTTCAATAATGTGCTTGAATTTTCCTTACACCCTTTGTCAGAATTCTTGTTTAATTTAAAAAAAGAATAACTTTTTGTATTATGTGTTAATTTTTCTAATTGCATAAATGCACATTGTGCATTTTGACATGAAAGTCAAAAAGGACTTTCATGTCCTTTTTGAAAGTGGAGAAAATTAGATAAATAAAAACTGGAAACTTTAACAAATTCTACTCTAAATGGCAACTAATTTTTGGAGTTTGTTGCTTCAATGTAGAAATGTAGATTCCCCTTTCTTTCTTTCTTTCTTTTTGGATGTGTACACGTGTATGTGTTTTTTCACTATTAATTTTCTTTCTGTATGTGTTCTTTGTTCCTGAAAACATCCATCTTAAATTCAATGCTGTAAATAGCTTGTTTATGCTCAACACTTTTGCACTCTGGAATATGTAAATGCCTTTGTTCCATATGCAAAAATAGAAATAAAAATATGGATAGAAAAGAGCAATTGGTTTTAGATAAACAATATCTCAAGTCTCACAGTAAGATGAGAAAATAATTATTACACCTCTTCTGTCTTTCAGTATAAAATATATTTGAACTCAGAAGAATAAGAGATGACATTCTGATGGAGCAATTCTGAAATTGTTTTCAATTATTATATTCCTGACTGAGAGCTTTTCACCCTAACAGTACATAGATAAAGAGCATCTTCAGTCACAGGGTTCTTCAAATTCAGTGTAGTACAGACCACTGCAGGAGCTTTTCCTGCCATCACCTTCTTCAATAACTCTTTGAAGACTCTAAATTAACTAGGAATGAAACAATTCCTTGAGTGATTTTAAGTACCTCGATTATTAAAATGTATCTGCCTCGAAGTGTCGTTAAAAGGTATGTTTTATTATTTAGCGCACCGTGTTCTGGCCGGGTCCATATTTGCGTTCAGCAGCGCTTTCACTTCTGCCTGAGTTGTTGACGCAAGCTAAGTCCAGTTTTCAAGTTTGACCTGGGAGGATTTTATTGATTCATTATCATGTCTGGGATTTTGTCGTTTTTTGGCAAAATAGAAATAAAAATATGGATGAAAACTGGTTTTAAATCCTTAAAATGATGGCAGCGATGTTTGGAGTACTGCAACTTTTCTCCTCCTGGAGCTGCTGCCTGGTGGTGGATGTTCAGAGCGAACGGTGGGAACGCTCGGGATTATTTATATAGGTGAGCGAACAAATGGAACACTGCGGACAGCTGTGCTTTAGATGCGTAGCTTTAGAGACAAACCGGAAAATACATTTCATATCATCCTGGTCGCAACAAATGGGTGGCGAAGCGCATCGTGACGTTACATAGCTGGTAGATGTTTCTGTGTGTGACGAATGCAGATGTCAAATCCAGTCGCTAATAAGAACGCAAAGCTATAAATGTCAGAGAAAGTGAGAGTTCATCTATTAAAGTGACTGAAGATGAATACATAAACAAAAAGCTGGAGTATAGACATTTTTTAAAAGCATATTTGTGAGCCTGCCTCTTTATTATTAAATTGAATATAATTTCAGATTTTTGTATAACTTTCCTTCAGGTTAACTTAGAGAGTGAGCTATTATCGTTACAAGTTAATTTTCTAAACTACAGAAAAGTTATTGTTAGGGAAGTTCAGATGTGAAAAATTGGACTGATGTTGATATCCATTAGCAATACTGCTGTTATGTTAGATTTACCAGTTCACTGTGAGGCCCACTCCTTGCAGTGGACCTCACAAGCTTTTTACCCCGAGTGCTGTCGCGGTGGGGTTGCACTGAGCCTGCATGCGTTTTTGAGGGTTTTTTTGTGGTTTTGGGAACTAAGAGGGCTGATGGAAGACCCCCATCATTTCCCTGTTGCAGACAACAGGGAAACGATGGGGGTCCATGACATCTGCCATGCTCTTGCTGAGCATTGAGCTTGGACTGCGTGAGGATTCACAATAATATTCAGTCTCAAATAAATGTGAAATACTTACCTGGTGGGGTTGTTGGTTGTTTGTTTGATGACCTGGCAGAAGATTTCATCTCTAAGAATTTCCTTTTCCTTCCCTAGCTAAAAAAACAAGGGAAATTGATTTTAAAGTAATACCAAAGTAACATCTATCTGTCAACATCAGCACCAAACTTTGAAAATATTCCCTGACCATCAGGATATGAGTTAAGCAATCTGCTTGGGTAGGGTTCTTCTGTGTTGTGAAATCCCCCATAAATTGCATCAAGGCTGTAAATAAAGATAACCAATTTCTTTAGGATCAAAAACAGTAACATATGTTTCAATAAAATAGAATTGGTAAACTCACTTAAGAAGCACTCAACAGCCAGATCATTGATTTCAGAGTCACTGTAGAGAATGAGTGACTCCTGGATGGGGACCTTAATAAAAATAAAATACAGTTAGATCTTAATTTTAAAACTTTAAACATACCTCATTACTTTCAACTCAACCATGAAAGAAATATTTAAAAATACTTTTTAGAATCTTTTCTAATGAAATCTGTTGACGTCTGTGGCTTGATAGCACTTGGTTCAACCAAATAATTCATGTTGCACACAGGAAATTATTTCTTCAAAGACAGACAGAATTCTTACTAACTTAGATAAGATTACATAAGATTACATTTATCTTGACCTGCAACGGTATAGAGTACTAAAAGAATATCTGTTTACACAAATTATTTGACACAAAGTTAGAGAAATAGTTTTTACAAGTTTAAATGCTTTCTGGTACTCCTAAATATGGTTATTCATATATCTCAGAATAACCAGAGAAACATGAAGATGATCCCTTTGACTCTATTCAGCTCTGCTAACACTTATCCTCCCCAACCATGGTTCAGCTATTATGCCTTTTTTCATTGAGTCAGTCTGGCATTTTGCATGGGTCAAAATAGTTTGGGTGCTATTTTGTTGGTTCCATAACACTCAACAGTCAAAGCATTGATTTAAGAATTACTGTAGATTCTGAAATCTACAATATCGGAACCATTGCAGTGATTCTGAAATCATTGTATATGGTCAGCCTATACAACTTATACAGCTGACCATACAGCACCATTCAGCATGGTCTGTTGTGTGTAGGGCAGAAAAATGTCACAGCCTGTGCTACGTTTGCCACCAGGTTAGTATGATGCCACATTTGGGTTTTACCCTGCCTGTCCGATGAGAGTCTAATGGGCTTTGTACTCTCATTGGACAGAGTCCAGTGAGAATACGACAGATCATAAAATACCAAACCACACCGATCATGCCGCTCAGAGGAAACAAGGCATCAACTTAGAATATTTGTTAGCTGTCTGTGACATCTGCCGTACGCTATAAGAGCATGGCAACAATATTAGTAAATTGTCTATCAGGACTGCTTTATTTGTTGTTTTTTGCTGCCTTAATTTGTGCTCGATTCTGCCCTATTTCTGTCAAGCTGGTGTGTTATTACCAAGTTCTGCTTGCTAAAATATAGAAATATGGATTAAGCTTGATGTAGCTCAACCAACTCACTATTTATGGTGTCTGTCCCAGTCTACTTGTTCAAACTACTGGCTGTCATTATAAGAAAAGCATATTAGAGGAAGAGGCAAATTAAGAATTGTCCTGGTTGGTCTAAAGCTCAGAATTAGGTCTGGTTGTGATTAATCTTAAATGTCAGTTCTCATATAAGAGAGGGTGCACTAACTGGATATTTTTTCATCTATAATGGCATAAAAATAGTGAATATGAAGAAATGTATGATACAGAATATAGCTTGTACAAAAAGGTATATAATGACAACAAATATGACATATTTGGTGAAAAACCTCTGGAACTAGTTGGCTGAAATGAGCTGTAATGCTGAAGTTAATGTCATTTAAAAAGATACTCTAGAGAAAGAGTGGCTAAAAATTATGTACCTATTAAGTGAATGAAAAGTTTTAAACACAACAGAAGACATGGGACATCAATCAGAGTGTTCACATGGTCTTACCACTGTGTGCTGAACTGCTTCTGAAAAATGTCTTCCAGTGACTGGCATTCCTGTTGTGTCCATTCTTTCAGCACCATTTAATGCAACACAATATTAGACTTGCTCTGTTAAACAAACATACTAACATGAACAGGAGTAATGTGGAATTTTTACTTACCTAAAATACTTGGCAGCAAAGTCAGCCATAGCAGAAAAGATCTGTAGTTCATGGCTGGATCCTTTTAGTGAGCTTGGGGCTCTTGTGTGTTGTAAGCCCTGTACTGAAGGTGGATTCATGGCCTCCCGACTCGATTGCACAGATCGATTGCTGGGTCTGTGTCTACTGGTGGGGACTGGTGAAGGTCCATTGGATGAACTGGCTGGCTTAACATTCCTCATGCTTTTTCTCCTGTCATCTCTTCGATCTAGATGGAGCCAGTGATAATCTGGGGCTGCACATGGCTGGGTGAGGTCCTGTGGAAAAAGACCAGAACGCCCACCGGTGCTCCCAAACTCCCAACCTGGTGCAACATTCAGAGTATGTTAACATTAAAATAATAGAATATTAACTGTATGGGTGGGATATGCTGGTAGAAGTAATTAATACTCAGCATATCTAATGTTAAATATACAATTATGACTACCACTGAAATAATGATCTCACCAGTCTGAAGGCCTTCCATTTTCTGCAGTTTGATGATATCCCCCTTATTGAAGCTCAGAAGCGTCTTGTCATCTGTCACAAAACTCTTTAGAGCAACCACGTGGCCTGAGTCCTTAAGAAAAAGGAAAAAGATATGTTAAAGAGAGACGTATAAACATGGTTAAAATCTAAAAAGGGATAATATGTAAGGGAGATTTAGCCAAGACAAACTAACACTTTTAAAGGAAATATAAGAAGAAGAAAAAATAACAAAAAAAAAAAAATACCTTGATGAGTTCCTTGAGGAAAACGTCGATCATGGCAGTGATCTGAGGAGCCCTGGTTGACTGCATCACTAAGCTTTCCGTTTTAAGCTCCAGTTTTACTTTGTCTGCTTCCTCAAGGTTAACAGACTGTACCTCTGCAAAACTATATTCATATAAAATATTATTCTGGGCCAGAAACAGTGAGTGGCATTGTATGTTAAGTTTTAATTAGTGTTAAAATTCAAACAGATAAGGGCAATAGCAGATAAGATATCTCTCACATTTTTAAGCTAGTTAATTAGTATGTTCATGTCAAAACTCTGATCGTGAAATAATGACTTGTTAGGTTCAACGCTGTTTTAGTTTAAGTTGGAAAACCATAGGATTTTCAGAAGTTATTTCTATATTTAAAAGGAGAATGTCAGATAAAGACCATTATTGGCTAATATAGATACCTGTAACTTTTGAGCAGTTTGAGATGTTTAGGATTGATGCCAGATGCTTTCACCACCTTCAACAGACGAATCCCTCGATGAGAAACACCCAAAACCTGAGCATCTCCATTGTGTGGCTGCATGTAAAAATAAATCATATTTTTTAGTGGTTACTGTACAGTATGTCATATCTAAAGGATAACGAGGGCGTATTTGCACAGATACAACGTGTGTGTAACAGACAAAATTGTTGCTTTGATCCAAAATGGCTGACTTCCTGTTGGGTTTGGACCAAGGCTCCGACAGACATTTCTGTATGTCCTGACAAGTCACACATCTATAAAGAGTTTGATGATTGTCAGCCAAAGCATGGATTGGGGCTACTTTTTAAAACATTTTTTTTAGAATTCTAAGGGTAAGGGGGTAGAATTAGACCACAGTCACAAAATATTGGGCAGCATTCCTGTCAGGGGGAAGGGAGGTGGATTAAGATTGATGATATCGAATGAAGTACAGATCGGCTGAAATCTGTTAAATTTAGAGCCAAACATAATGTAAACATGATTTTTCAATTTGCCCTCCAGCGAAAAGTTTTTGTGCTTTAGAGTGAAACCAATTTGTTATCTGTTACCTGAATCAAGAAGACAGGTAAGACAGAAGATGTTGTTTAGGTCAGATATTGACCTTTCAAAGTAAAACATTACATTTCTGGTTGTCAGGGAGCACTAGTAAGGTGATATCATGATTTGACTCTTGAGTATTAGAGGACTGGATGTGGAGGTTTGGTGTCTCAGCGACTTTTTGTGTTTCATAGCAAAATGTCAAACTTTGGCTGGGTCTGGCCTGGCCTCTTCAACATACTCAAAAACTCACCATTTTGATAACTTTTAATGCCCCGTGCTTTAAGAGCAAACTCACCAAGTTTCAAACTGATCAATCAAAATCTGCTGGAAGAGTTGGATCAAATGTGGAGGCTATAAATTGGAAAAATGAGGTGAAAAATTTAATTTCAATCCAAGATGGCTGGCTTCCTGTTTGGTGTAGAGTATGGGAGCAAGAGAGTTTTCTGTAGGTCTTGGGGAGTTGTATAAGTAAAACAAATTTTATTGCTGTACAATAAAGTAAGGTCAATGTGGAGGGTCTTTTGAAAGTTGCCATGGAGAGCTGTTGAGACATTTCTGTTCCAACTTTTGCAAACCCTTTTGCAAACCCTTCCTGGTTCCTGTTTTGGTTCTGCTCTGGCTCCCTGTGTTCTCTGTGATTTTTGTAAGTTTTCAATTTTATCATCAAAGAAAATTCTCCATGCTCCCAGCCCCTGTCTGCACTTTTGAAAGCCAATGTTAAAAAAAATGCAGTCTACTGATATTTTTTATCTATTGCCAAACTATTTTCTAAGCTGAAATGTAAAAACATTGAAAAGTGATGCAATATGGCATAATAACTATGATATTACTAAACTCAGTTGGAGTGGTATGGTACAATGCAATTAATCCACTCTCACTGCTTTCTTGCTCAGCAGGAGCTGAATGTAGCTTCCTAACATAAAAAGCTACATTATCTATATAAGGAGACTACTCCTTACATAGATAATGTTTGATCATTTGACATCATAATGTACATAAGACTGTCTTAGGGAACATGAAGTATCTGACTGGACTGTGTGTCATGGAAACTAATCCATGTATTAGTTTATGATCCTATTATATTAATATTAGTTAGATTTGCTGTTTATTACTATTATTGGGAAATTAATTCAATCTGTTTTTTTAAATGTGGCTTGAGATTAAAATTGTCAAGTAGAGCAATTTAAAAAAACAAAACTGAATAACAAAAATGGACAAAACAAATGTACCATATTCCTTTTTCTTGAAGCTTACCGTCACAGGGTAGAGTCGACTGAAATAGTTCTTCCAGTTATCTCGAGCGGCAATTATGATTCTCTTCTTCATGTTGTCATCCTGAATGGTGCTTATGTTTGTTCCCACGTTGAAATTTGCTATAAAGGCACAATGATATTGGGAAAGTTAAACGAAGCTTTGTTATATCAGAGGATAAAAAGTAGGAAGCTTGGAAAAACCCCGGAACTGCTGCTAACTGTGGAGAAGAGGGTGGAAGCATTATACAGTGGGGAATAAAGTATTTAGTCAGTCACCAGTTGTGCAAGTTCTCCCATTTTGTCACCTACAAACAGCAAGATTTCTGGCTGTCACAGACCTGTAACTTTTTCCTTAAGAGGCTCCTCTATCCTCCACTTTCTCATGACCAGCAAATTTTTGCATATTCTGTTTGTGTATTATTTGTAGATCATTTTTGCGCATGGCATCAAGTTTGTGCCTGTTTTTATATGCGCAAACATTTAGAAAGCAAGGCCCTATGTTACTTCCTGATATAGTCCAAAGAATTCTCACCAAGAAGGTCTTTCATTTTCCTTCTTTCTTCACTATCAATTCTCACACAGCTGTCAGAGTACGTATCTCTCATGATCTGAAAAACAAAAAAACACCCAGCAAAGGTTATAAAATCTGATCTTGATTTTCTAATTTGACATTGAATGGAAAGTTTGATGTATAAAAACTGCTTATCAAATAGCTACCTGTTCACACAACAGGTTAAGAACGTAGGGCTTGTTGAAGAGTTCTTTTGGATAAAACACCTGCAGATGAAATGAGAGGTTACTTAATGGGGATAATTTTTCAGATTTTCTCATCAATTCGGTGTTATAAAACAGGCAGACTTGCCATTGGTTTTGTAGAATTTACATTAATTTTAATTTAAACAAATAGTTCACCATTTACATAATAAGCACAATATCTGCAAGACAGTAACAGAGACAATCGTAAAAGGAAAAATTTATTTGGTGAATGAAATTGAGGAGCAAAGAAATCAGCAGAGCTATGAAAAACACAAATGCAAAACTTCCTGAATTCATGGCTGCTGGTTTAACTGATTTGGAGATAATGGCTTACAAATTGAGAATCATCATTGGAGCTCCAAAACAAAAAGGAACCAAAGCAGTAGGTTGTCTTTTTTTACTCTTCAAAATTTAAAATAAACTTTTCAGTTTTGTAGCAGTTGCTTTTTATTTTATTCTTCAAATATTTTTATATATACAAAACTGACTAAAGAAAAGTACCTTCAATCACCTAGCAGTAATAAGTAATTCAACTGTCAAGATTAACCAAACATCAGAATTTATGGTTGAAAATGACAAATATAACAACTGTGTCGTATACATTCAAGATTCAGTGTGTACATCTAAGTTTGAGTGTGTGCACATGCATATGCTACATACAGATAATCACTTTCACAAAATTGACCAACAAACTGAACTCTTCTATTTCAATTTAGAGGTATGGCATCAGCTGGGTTAGTTATTTTCATTTTAGCAGTAGATAAAATGAATGTAAGTCAATATAAAGTCCTCAGTTTGTATAGAAGTACAAGGATGTGTGTGTATGTGTATGAGTGTGTGAGATGAGTTCATGTGTATGTCTTACTTCTTTTCGCAGAAAAAGTTTTCCTGGCATCTGGGAGTGGGAGAAGTAAACCCCAGCAGAAAAGCGGTGAAGCTGGGATTGATTTCCCTCGTCATCTGACATCGCATCTGGACAGACAGCAAATAAGTACAGAATCATCTAAAGGCTTTGTAATATAAAGTTAACTTAAAGTTTCAAAGCTTGTCAAGCACAAGTTTGACAAGTGTCTTCCTTTTTTTGGTAAAATAAATACGTGAAATAAATAGCAGCAATTTCACATTTTGTGGTTGTAAACTGGAACCAGATGTATGTCAATCAGAATCACCCACAGAGAGATGGAGCAGTCATGGGTGGAGGGTCTGGGATGTCCACAAGGACAGGCGCTTGCTCTGGAGGAGGAGGCGGGGAGTCAGGAGGAAGAGGGGGATAATGCTGCGAGCGCTGGGAGCTAAAAAGCTCCTCCAATGGACGCTGCTTCTGCCTCATGTTGTTAGAAATGGCCCTGGGACCATTGGTGGACGGGGGAGGAGGAGGCTTTGGAGGAGGAGAAGCCCATTGTTTCTGTGTAGAAATTAAAAATAAGTATTACAACAAAAAAAACATAAATAAATCTAACAAGCAGTTGTTTTTTTTTGGAGTTACAGCTACCACGCCCTGCCCCTTCTTACCTTTGGTGGTGGCACTGGTGCTTTGTTTCTGAGTTTAGCCAGAGCTTCCTCTTTTGGGTCACTCTTCTTAATAAATGTTCTAGCAGGAGCTCTGAAGATACATCACAAAAGAAAAATCTATACAGATAATATGTAGTACATATTAAGAAATATTTAAAAAATCCTTCGTATGCACGGAACCCAGATCACTAATTTGGGTGTAATTTGGTCCATGGTTTAAAAATATTTGCATTTCTATACTTTTTTTGTGAAAATTTTATAGTCAAAATTTTTCATCCAATCATCATTCATCCTCCTTTTTTTTAACGAAAACTGGATCACTGTTAGAATTTTCTGACGTAAAATTATCTGTAACTTTTTATTTAGGCTTTTTAAAACAAATTGCTAAACAACTGGGAACTCTAGACATTTGAATTTGGAAAGTGGGGAATTTTATTTTGAGTAATGTTTTAACTTACTCATTTTTAGCATTTAAACTGCTGGGCTTTTTAAGCTTAGTACTATTGTCACAGGAAAACTATTAAATGGCAACATTGACTTGCACTGAAAGTTTAATATTATGTTAAAATTTCTCAAAATTCCAAAAGGTTTGCTCAAGTGAAATTTAACATTAGCTCATGTTGCTAAACATGGGTCAGAACAATTCTTACGATTCAAATCAATTCTTTGCAAAACTTTCTAAACTGCTACTTGTAGTCATTTCACAGGATGTGTATTCAATGTAACAAACATGCCTGAATATAATTTTTTTCAAAAACAATGCATTACAACTTCAATTTTACATTTCTCACTGAACATGCATGTACACCCCTGGAGGTGGGCCAGAGCCTGATTCAGACTACTGTGTGCCTCACACAACCCTGGCTGTGTTGTGCAACTGTACAGTGTGCTTATGAGCTTTTTCCATATCTTTCTTCTGGAACATAGAGACCAATTATCCATCACACTCCCAAAGTCACAAAAGTGTGTTCAAGCTTTCTAAAATCGACATGCTGCCCACAACATGACCAGACAATGCGCAAAAACAAGTTCTGAAGAACTGATATATTTTTAACTGCAAGTCTGAAGACAATGTCATGATCTTTGCCTTATAGAAGGGTTGCATGGAAAGCCAGTTATACCAGAATTTCCTGATGTATTATGTTTTGGGTCTAGTGCAGATCCAAACCAGGATGGTTTTGTAGGATGGTGAACAAGCCCTAATGTATTTCATTAAGTTATTGTGAAAATGGTTAGTATCATAAAAAAAAAAAAAACAATAAACATAAACTAAAGAAATGAAAAAATGCCTCTTCATCACCTCCACAATGGCAAATAGCGGTGAACTGTGATCATTTTCATACATTTTTTATTTCAATATTATTTTTTTTGTTTGAGCATAAAATGCTCATATGTAATATTTTGTTTTGTCAATCAATTAAAAAAACTTTAATCACACTCTAGTGCTGTGATTAATCATGATTAATCACTATGCCTAACTTTGCAAACTTGAAATGTAAAAATACATATTTAAAAAAACATTTAAGAAAAGGTTTCATTGTCTCAAACCAAGCATTTCAGTTTTCCACATTTTTATATTCCAAATGGTGTAAAATATATAATTTTGTTTCAAATGGAATTTAGAAATGTTAACCATAAACTGGACAATTCTCCATTGCAATAAGTAGTCTACATACTATCTTGTTTTGTTTTTGAAACATTTATTATTGAGTAATAATAGTAGTATTAAATAAACCAACAGCCTTGTACAGACATTATTTTATAGTTCTTTTATTTGTTTCTGGGCTTCATAATAGTTTTGCATTAGGATATTTTTCCAGCCTGCTGAACCCCCATATTCCATCTCATTCCCTCGGGTTAGATGACCAGATGTTCCTGTGGGTTCCTAAATCACAGAAGATGCTCAAGAACTTTCAGTTCCGGGCCCAAAGCTGTGGAACAAGCTGTGTCCGCTCATAAGACAAACTCCTTCAGTTTTTAAATCTGACATGAAAGCAAACTTTCCCTCTCTGAATTTTCAACAATGAAAAATGTATATTCTTTTTAAAATGTTTTTAAAGTGCTCTAAACCTGGTATGATTTGAATGCCATTTCAAATTTGGGAGAACACAAGATACTACTGACACTGACCTGACAGGCTCAAACGGCTTGGGTTCTGGTTGTGGTCGACTGTTGAACTGTTTAATGATTTCCCTGATGTTGGAGGTTGGTTCAGGCTGGAGCTTTGTGACCGGAGTAGAAGTAGGTTCTTTAGGGGGGTGTGGTTCCTCTTTTGGAGGGCTGGGAGGACGCTTTACTGTTGGAGATAAAAAAAAATATCATGGGATAAGGGGAAAAAAATCTTTATTTTGCGTTCCCTCGCAATATTCTTGCTGCAATATTTACTGGTCTATTTTGCATACAGTCACAAATGTCAATTTCAAATGCATACACATTTAAAGAGCTTCAGTGTTTAATCTTAACTATGGTGCAAAAAACTGATTGAAAATCGATTTATTCACTGCATGTCTGTTTATGTAAGGTTGCGACGGAACTGCACATGAAAACATCTCTTTAAACCATTGAAACTACCAACACAAAAGAGACACAATCAAAACTGTCAGATGACTTATTACCTGGCGATAATAACTCAGAAATAGTTTTTTTTCCCCTTCTTACGGAAAGTTTCTGTTTATATCAAAGGTTTGTGGTGCATTTCTATCCTAAAGAAAAATATTTAAAATTTCAGATATTTCACAAGATATTAAGATACATGGAAAAAACTCATGAAAGCCTTATATTATAGCAGAAAGTACAATGTCTATCGTAAGAAAGGCTTACAGTATTCAACCCTATCCCGTGCCAACTACTCACACCTGCAATGAGTTATCTCATCTAGTTAGATCCATTGTTCCATTTACACTGTATTTAAGCTCCTCTATCCCAGTCTTAACTCGTCACTCTGTCTTATCACCCGGCTCGTCTCTATGCTCCTCACTTCCCCTGTGAAGAAGTGATCCAAACTGTGTCGCAGTTTTGGATTTGCTTTAGATTGTTTTGTGTTCCCTTGGATGTTCATTTTTTGTAAACTGAACTCTGATTTTGTTCATTAAATTTTCAAAACTGCACTACATCTTTAACTGCTGCTTTTGGGTCCGCCACACCACATCATGACACTTATTTTGCTTAATTTTTCGAGGCAATGAGTTTGCATAATTCTTTTAAGTCAGGTGAACTAATTGGATTGTACAGTGTACCAGGAGCTATCCTCTTCAAATGTCTACACCACTTTCATTGACAACTCCAAATATCTTAAAATGTCCCACAGTTAATATTTAAACATCTTTATAATTTCCTTACCTTTTCCTTTATGCTTTGGTGGAGGAGGTGGAGCAGGAGGTGGAGGAGAGGGCGAGGGTGAGGGGCCTGGTGAAGGACGTGTCTGCCGATTTTGTCTGGGTGGATCAGGAGGAGCTGATTGTCTCTTTGAGTTTCTCTTTTCCCGTTTTGATTTACCACCTAGAGGGGGCAAAAGAAAAAACTTATTCCCTGAACCTTAAAATAGCCTGAGAAAAGGTGATTTAAGTCTGTTCACCAATATTTTGGAAGAAATCCCTTTTCTCTCTGAAAGATTGTAGGTCATCTGGCTCTCCCAGCTCCACATTTTCTTCTGGCTATGAAAGCAAATGGACAGGATGGTGTCACTTTACAACTGAAGAAATAATAGTTTCATGGGTCATTATTCTTAGTCACAAGGAAAAAAGATCAAGGCATATTAAAAATAAAATGTATAATGACATTTTTATATTTTCTCTCCATTGGCATGTCTAGCTGGCATCCAAAACTATTTCATTTAATTAAAATGTATATTGTTGCATTGACAGATTTTCTCACTTTCCATATTCTGTTGTTATGAGCACCTTTAAAGTAAACTACAAAATCTCTTGCATAACCTATTTCACAAGAATGTTTATAAATGGATAGTCCACAACTTTACAGTGTATCTTTTAATTAACTTGTCAAGATGGATGTAGAAAAATACAAAGAGGAAAAAGGATCAGTTAGAAATACCTCAGATTCAGGTTCCTTGGAGGCTTGTTTACGTGCAGATGCTTTGGGCTTTGTCCGTTGGGGTGAGGGACTTCGAGAGGAAGATGAGTGCTGGCGTTCCCTGGTGCGGCGTGTTGACTCACGTCTAAACTGTCTATCTTTCTCTTCTCTTTGTTTCTCCTTCTTAGCTTGCTGTTCCTTCTTCTGCCGTTCTTCAGCCTGCTTCTGAGACAAAGTCATTGCCTGCAAGGTCATCTGCTGGGCCTGAAATGAGAAGATTGACAATCCAAAGTAAAAACATACAGGAAATAAATTGTAGTTTACCTTGATTAAAAAACTTTGATGGAAGTCACCATGAGTAAGGCCTGTTGGTTGATGAGAGCTTGCTGAGTTGCTGCCATCTGCATAGGGTCATTCACAGTGGGAGCCTGAGGCACCATTACAGCTGTGAAGGAATAATTTTCATTAATAAAGGGATACATGTTACAACTGATTACTCAAAAGAGCTTAAAATATTAATTCAGAATCAGCTAACATAGTGGATGATAAAAGTCTCACATTTGACTTGGTGGGAGTTCAGCATCAAATTGTTCCTGAGTCCTACCAGCAGGAAATATTCTTTGTCCTGCTCTCAGTGAAGGTGGAAGCTTTTCTCTCTGCTCTCCCTACCTGGAACCCATCCATCCATCCATCCATCCATCCATCCATCCATCCATCCATCCATCCATTTTCCTACACTCTTGTCCTTACTGGGGTCGGAAGGGTTGCTGGTACCTACTGTATCTCCAGCTATCATTTCGGGCAAGAGGCAGGGTACACCCTGGACAGGTCGCCAGTCTGTCGCAGCCTACCTGGAACCTTTCTTTGCATATCCCCCAAACTTCAAATTGATCAAATCTTCTTGACTAATAGACTGGGCAAAGGAGAGCCCTCTTGCCCTGATGGGACACATACTGGCAGATATATTGTGGATTTTTGGGGGAAATGGAAGATAATGTGTCTGCCCATTTTGTCCATTGAGGATGTTGCACTTATTTGGATTTTCAATAACAGGATTTTTGATGTTTGGAGTTGGATTTCCAATATGCTAGTTGTCTAGCATATTGTAAAATTTGGAAGGTGTCAGCAGCTATTATGCTTGACAGCTGCCTGGCCAAGATGCAGTGTGAAAGATTAGGCTGACTGGTGAACCCTCAGACCAATATGCTATGCCATCAGAGCCTCATGCTGGATGATTCTTGCAGAGAGTCAAAGGCCAGCTGCGGACCCCGGAGCTTGCTGGCGGAATGAATTGGAGCATGTAGAACTTGCCAGTTCGGTCCAGTGGGAATGATCACATTAATTTGGATGATTGGAATCACCACTGAGATGAATCAGTCAGATTTTAGGGCAGATGGAAAGTTACATAGGTTTACTTTTGCAACCTCACACTCTGCCCCTTACTGTGGAGACAGAGTGCAAGTTATGATTTTTTTTCTCCTCAAAAAACCTCATGTTTTTATCTGTGTGATCTAATTAAAAGGAAGGCACCTCTATGGCTGCAGCCTCAGTCTTGTTATTTCTGTAATATTTGTTTGTGTGTTGTTCTTTGGATGGGTAGTACTGGAATGTACATTTTCAGAGGGAAATTCACATTCCTTCTGGGATTAATAAAATCTATTTAATCCAATTCAGTTCAAGTATAGAACAAGTTTACCTGGCATATTTGGCATCATGGCAGCTGGACCATAACTGGGAATTGCAGGGTTTACTGGTGCCACTAAAACACAGTGTGCATTAATATAGAGAGTGAGGGAGAAAACAGAGAATCTTTTCAGACATTTTAATGTAATAAAGTTCATACAATGAGAAAAGAAGGGAAAAAATTAGATTCCTTTTCAAAAATAACATGCTGCTTTTAAGTTTTCCTGTGATAGAGAAGGTAGATGGCAATTAAATGTAACAAAACAGTGATTTATAACAGTGGCCCCCAACCCTGGACCTCAGCAACTGCTGTCCTGCATGTTTTTGATAAGTCTGACTCTAGCACGGCTGATTCATATGACTGCATTGCCTCCTTTGGACTCCTGCAATTACTCCAGATGCTGGTTAATCACCTATTCATTTGCTGAAAAATTGACGTCGGTCAAAATATTGAACCTAATATTGCTTCTGCCCAGTGTGTGCAAGCTACGGCCGGCATCGGTGTAAGAACTTTGTGTAAGGCATTGGTATAAGAATGGAACAACACTCTGACACATATTACAGGAATTGATCTCAAGCACCAAAACTGATCCAAACAAGTAATGATGTTGTAATAAAAATCTGCAATATAGATAAAACATACTTACATTTTCAAATTGTAATTTTCTGGATTAATTTGCTCTAACCCTGAAAAAAACCTTTGTAAAATAAAACTGGGACTGTGGTGTTAATTTCAATATGTAACATGCAGATGCTGTAATAACAATAAGTGCTTTTTAAAAAGCCTAATGAATAAATGTAAATATAATAAACCATTTAGTCTCCAGAGGCTGAATCAGAATTTAAACGTTTTTTTATTTTAAAAAAAATAACAGCTTAATGGTTATTAACAGAAATGGTTTAAATATATCAATCTGAAAGTCTGAAAATGTTCAATACTAAACTATCCAATCAGCAATATGCATTTCCTTCTAATATTTCTTCCACAATTTCAGCTACAAATATTACTTTGCTTGCTAAACCTTGTCAATGTTACATTTTACTTTCTTATTTTTTTTGTTTACTTTCTGAGAGAAATAACATAATAATACTCTAGTTTATATTCTATTTTATATCTTGTTTATTTTGAAAGTTTAATGGTAAACTTTTTCCTTTCTGAATAGATGTGCCTATGTTCTGGAGTTTGGCGAAGACTTTGAGCTCATCATCAAAGTGCCATGAAAACATGCAGAAAGACAGTCAGCATTTTAAGAAGTGCTTGTTTAGTATGACAAGAAATATTGTTCAATTGATAATTGTGTTTTACCAAAAAATGTCATGCAGGAATTTATTTGTGAGACTGCAGAAAAAGAAAACAGTCAATGAAAGATGGGTGAAATTGAATCAAAGGCTTGCTGCCAGTTTGGTCCTATTAAAGATCAATTTCTGGTTCCAATTTTATGCATAATCTGTGATGGAGCTGAAGTACATCTGCCCTATACCTCAGAAAAACTTTGAGTCAACAGTCTAAAATATCCTTAACAATTATCCATAATAATGCATCAGCATAATACATTCTGTAAAATATAATTCCTTCAGAGAGCAATATCATCCTAATGACTTACCCATGGGATAGGTTGGCATTGTCATAGGCATCCCTGAAAAACAAAGTATCCATTTCTCATTTAGCAACATTTATCTCAAACTCAATGTAAAATAACTACAGTTCTCTT
Source organism: Phalloptychus januarius (assembly GCA_902982915.1). Classification (NCBI taxonomy): domain Eukaryota; kingdom Metazoa; phylum Chordata; class Actinopteri; order Cyprinodontiformes; family Poeciliidae; genus Phalloptychus; species Phalloptychus januarius. The sequence goes on from CADWAE010000172.1 coordinate 723,207, forward strand.
AATGAAAAGTCAACTAGTTATTTCCATTTCCAGCGATTAATTCTATTAGTCAATAGAGGATTGATCAATCCTCAATTTGTGTCCTCACTCTGACTTTCTAATCTTCATTTTTTTATTTAGCCTGTCTTGATTATACAGTTTAAAAGCTGCTCTGTCAACAAATAAATCTTATATTTTTGGCCAAGAAAGTTTCATCAGTTTAAATTCAAAATGTAACCATAAATAATAGAACATAATTATGCTGTAAAAAAAATCTTTCATGAAAACTCACTTATTTGAGTAAGCATATACATTAAGACATGCCTAAAATATTGCCTATAAATTGAAAAATGTAAATTTCAAAGTTTCTAATGAATTGCATACATTTATTACGATGCAGATGATCTGTTTGGTGATTAATGAAAAAAAATACTTTACCACCTCCAAACATCCCAGGGTGCATAGGTCCAATCCCCCCTTTTCCTCTCATCCTACGGTTTAACATGGCTACTCTGTCCATTTCCTACACATGAACACATTCAGTTTAATGTTTTAATGTTAAAGTTGTTACAGGGCAGAAACTCTAAAAAAAATCACAAACGAGGAGGAACACAGAGTGGCAGGAAAACATAGATAATACAAAGATTTGACATGTAGCATTAGCTTGTTTGTGTCACAAAAAGCTCACAATAAGCTTGCCTTCAGCTAATTAGGAAGAAAGAGTGAAGATATCACTAACCGCAGGTCCTTGGTCTAGCACAGAGTCAAACAAGTCATCAACATAGGTCTCCATCTGTCTGCTCCGCCCTGCAGACAAATATGAATATGCATTAGAAAGCTCCAGACAGAATCAGAAACATTACCAAATTTATTTTTGCAGTATGTTGCTTAATTAGATTTGTTTAGATGTTTGGACCACACAGCCCTGTTGAGACCTACTGTTAACATGTGTTCTGGTTCATTCAGATGTACGTACAGTACGTAACAAGTTTCCTCCTGCTATTGGGTCGTTATTCCTTTTTACTGTCACTACATGCATATTGGTATGGAGGACAAATGAGCAAATGCAACTGATTGTTCAATGTTGCAAATGTACATTCAGAGATGGTGACTGGTGCAAAGTCAGCTGGGTTTCTTTTAGAAAACCATTTACCAATTTGAATAATGAACTGAACATTTACACCACTGTTTTAATGGCATGTATTAAACTGGAATGTATGCAAATGACTTTGGATCTGTCCAAATGATTGGACCAAATTGACCATAAAATTATTTTGCAAAGCTGCTAGAGATGGCATTTGTTGTAATTTGGTGACATGTAAATGAAATGCACTGAATTGAACTGAAAATAAATACATCTGTGTGACTTTAAAGACATCAGAATTAAAGTACAGTCACTAAAACAGATTACAATCTACCTCTATGTCACAGAACAAATACAAATATATATATTTAAATATGTAATTAAATGCAATTTTGACTTGTGAACAAAGGCATAATTCTAAATTTAATTAAATTCTATGCATCTATCTTTCTGTCTATCAGTCCATAGGAAGCATATGTACCGGCCTGTTCTAGATTTCTAAGTGAACATTTAAATTAATCAGACTATTTTGAAAAGCCTATGGAATGATATTCACAATGTTTGATCTAGGATAGATGGTTTGTATTCTACTAAATTCTAAGGAGATGTACCATATTTTCCACACTATAAGGCGCACCTTACAGTTTTTGCTCCATATACCTTCAATGAATGGCGTATTTTAAAACTTTTTTTATATATAAAATGCATTATATGCATTATAAAACGCATAGAATAGATTACAGTAGAGGCTGGGGTTACGTTATGCATCCATTAGATGGAGCTGCGCTAAAGGGAATGTCAACAAAACAGTCAGGTCAGTCAAACTTCATTAATAGATTATAAACCAGCCTGACAACTCTGTTCATTCCCAAAATGAATAAACAGCTGTTTTATTCTCGTGTTCTTCTGCGTGTATGATCTCCTTGGGTTTAAACTGCGTCGTAAGCATGTCTCTTAATAGGAACCATTCTGGGGTCTTTACACAAACACACAAATGGAAATGAAACGGCACGTTTCGCGCAGTCATAATCCCCAACATGCACCGCGCGCTTCTTCTTCTACGGGGGAAAATGAAGTCGACGGCTGCTTGCCGTCGATGCGAGACCTGTTGTGGCTCAATATTGGCCCATATATAAGGCGCACCGTATTATAAGGCGCACTGTCGGCTTTTTAGAAAAATTGAAGGTTTTTAGGTGCGCCTTATAGTGCGTAAAATACGGTACATTAAATTCTGATTTTGAAGAAAGTAAAGCAAACCCAAATAAACATTCTTTGTTTTACAATTATTCAGCCATTTAACAAAAATACATTTTGGTACTCTTTGACCTAAAAAGGATAAGTTTAAACTATAGTGAGTGATGTCTTGATCTCTCTATTTAGGCTGCTGCCTTCACAGCCCTACTCCGAATGGATGGACGGATGAACGGAAACAGATTACATTTATTACATGAATCTGAAAGTGATGAAATTAGGATGTGTAAATATATTGGCAATTAACACTTACGTTCTTGTGGATAATCTCTTCCCCAAAGGTTTCCATCAAAGGGCGGCAGTCTGGGAGCTTGAGAGGAAGGTGCGGGTGGGATGAAATCATCAAAATCAGCAAACGGAATTCTGAAAAGAGACAGACACAAAAGATGACATTTAAAGAACATTGTTAAAATGTACGTTAAACGCTGCAGTTGATCAAAGCAAATTACTAAGAATACTAACTCTGATTTTACTGGATGGGGGATTGCATTACTGCAAAAATTCAATTTAATTTGCTTTCCCTTATTTTCTTTTTTTTTCTTTTTGATATTTTATGACTGCAACAGACTGGTGACCTGTCCAGGGTGACCCCGCCTCTTGCCCGGAACGTTAGCTGGAGATAGGCACCAGCACCTCCCGACCCCAGTCGGGACAAAGGTGTACAGAACATGGATGGATGGATGGATGATATTTTATGATATTTTGTTTAAATCAGAACAATAAAAAACTTTTTAATACAGAAATGTGAACTAAATAAACATGTTTAATACCCGTTTAGAGGTTGTCATCTTCAAAAAGTACTGCTAGATATGAAATGAACTTGTTTGTCCAGTGCTTCGCACTATTTTTTACCTTTCTCCTTGGCTGAATAAGTAGTCAGACTGCATGGAGGAGGGTGTCCCTGGTGCTATGGGAACTTCAGCTTCAGCTTCAGCTCCAGCCAGCAGATCCATGACAAAGTCTGAGCCTGCAAGGTCTGACCACCCTTCATCTGTAGCAAGAGAAACTGACCAACCTTGCACAGCCTCAGTCACCCCTCTTAAGTCACAATACCATACAGAGGGAGGAAAAATCAAGAAAGAATAAGATACAGAACAATGCAAAATAAGGCAATTTTTACAAATATGTTTTTAGAACACCAAGGCTACCTGTAATAAAGAAGCCAAGAGGCCAGCTGCTCTCCTGTTGTCCATGACTCCACTTCAGTTGTCAGTCTCTCATCTGACATCAGAGGAGTCTTTGTTTTAAATTGATCCTTCCTGTTTAGGTTCTGCTTAGATTTTTTTAATCTTACCATTGAAAGTGTTTACTTCCAGAAGCATTGTTCCTTTCCTCTGATTGGATGTCCACTCCAGTTGTGTGGGTGGATAGATGCGGGTAGTGGGGCCTGGGAGCTGCAGAGAGGTCAGCAGCTTGTGTTGGCATAGTGAACGATACTCTGCTGGACCATGGTCAGATACATACCTACAAGGAAAATAGGCACACATTTAAAGAAAGCAGTATGAACAAGTAATCTTGTATCTGACAAAGCAGATTAAGCAGTATTTTCACCATATATGAGAGATCAAACAAGACAAATATGAAATGTTTTATGTATAGGTGGGTCTGTTGCAAAGATATGTTAGCTTATTCCAAAAATAGACTATATAATCAGGTTGTCTCCTTAGAATTGCATGCTCTCAATCTCTATATCAACTTTTCCTTATTTTGAATTTTGCCTGATCTTAGACATTTTCAATTTAGGATAATTTGTTTTTCATTGTCAAAGTTCTGAAGATGCTCGGATTTTTGCTGCAGATGCCTCTTTCCTTGTTCTGGAAAACAATTCTGGGTAGTCTGCATGACAAAAAAGTCCATGTGTCTTTCGTTCAGTTGGTTTAAATTGATAATCAAAAATAGAAAAATTTAAAATGACTTATTTCATGTGAGATTCCAAAAATGCAATACATCAATGTCTTTGTATTTTTAACTTTATCCTTACATCAAAAATCAAACATTTATAAAACGCCCCGCAATCTCGTTTGATTTTGATATTTGTGAGTGCGTTGATGCTGAGACACTTTTGGAGCGTTTCTGGTGCAGAGAGCGCAATTCTAAGGAATGTAATCCCACTGCTCATCATTCATTCAGAGTCTTGCTGACTGCTGATTGCTTTAATTTAATAATTGTTCCTTGATTGTTTCCTGATTTCAAAACTTTGGTGAAGTGGCTTGACTGTTTCATTCATTGTTTATTTTTAGGCTACACCCTGTGGTGTTTGTGGATGTTCAGTTTTTAATGGAATAGAAGCATTATCATTTTAATAAGTGACATCTAAAGGAAGAATATGAGAGGAATTTTTTGACCTATCTGTTAAAATGACAGATAGGTCATTTTGACGACAAAAAAGCAGATTATCTGACGTGTAGCACCTACTTGAGCAATGTTTTGTCCAGTGTTGGTGAGGGTGTGAAAGCACTCAGGCAGCAGGCCAGCAGCAGCCATCCCCTCAGACTGTCCTGTTCCTCCTTTTTGTCCAATGTGTGGTACACTAACTGAACAAGGATCTCATCCCTCAAGGCTGGATGTTTTTGGCCTTTCTCCACTATATAGTTACCTAACACCTGCTCCTGCCAATTGGTAATATTCGATTCAGCTAAAAATCGCAAGATCTGTGGAGAAGAATGCAAAATGGCAACGATGGATTGATGGGATGACAGTTGACAGCATACAAAAAGAGAGAACATCCAAACATCCTCATACCAATTTGTTGATCTCCAAGGCCACTCTGGAATATTCAGGCTCCAAAGGCATGAGAGGTCTCTGGAGTGGGTATCCCTGAGGCTGGCTCCATGTATCCTGAGGGCAAAATACAATGAGAAAATCTAGCCGAATACGTTAAATGTGTATTTTTCATCCTGGGAACATGTCTGTATGTATTTTCTATGTATTTATTCTCAACCTTCACCCCTTAAAACCTTATTACTTTTTTTTGACCACCATCAGAATCAACAGCATGAATAATCAGGAGACACAGTTCACAATGTTTTTTTTAAGTGAAATAAATAAAGATTGATATCACTTTCACTTCCTTTAAAAGACATTTGATCACATTTTTTTTTACATATTTTATTGAAAATCTAAGAAAGTATATATTTGTGTTAAAGCTGGTGATGAGTTGGCTCTGGTGGTGGGGGAGGATGCCTGTCAGACCTGGCAGACGTGTTGTGAGGGTCAGCTGGGAACGTCTGGTGGAGTCCCCTGTGAGCCGGAGGTTTAACTCCCACCTCTGGCAGAACTTTGAACACATTCCAGGGAAGGTGGGGGACATTGAGTCTGAGTGGACCATGTCCCGTGCCTCTATTGTCGAGGCAGCATACCGGAGCTGTGGCCGCAAGGTTGTAGGTGCCTGTCGCAGTGGCAACCCTCGAACCCGTTGGTGGACCCCTTCGGTGAGGGATGCTGTCAGGCTGAAGAAGGAGTCCTACCGGGCCTTTTTGGCCTGTGGGACTCCGGAAGCAGCTGATGAGTACGGGCAGTTGAAGCGGCATGTGGCTCGGGTGGTTGCTGAGGCGTGGGAAGAGTATGGAGAGGTCATGGAGAAAGGCTTCTGTACGGCTTCGAGGTGATTCTGGTCCATCATCCAGGGTCTCAGGAGGGAAAGCAGTGCAGCACCAACACTGTTTATAGTGGGTATGGTGTGCTGCTGACCTCAATTCGGGACATTGTGGGCTGGTGGGCAGAGTACCTCAAAGACCTCCTCAATCCCACCAACATGCCTTCCATTGAGGAAGCTGAGCCTGGGGACTCTGGGTCGTGTTCTCTGGGAACGAGGTCGCCAAGGTGGTTAAAAAGCTCCTCAGTGGCAGGGCCCTGGGGGTGGATCAGATTTAACCGGAGTTCCTTAAGGCTCTATTGTAGGGAACTTGCGACTCTGCAAGCATTGCATGGACATCGGCGGCAGTTCCCCTGGATTGACAGACTGGGGTTGTGGTCCTCCTGTTCAAAAAGGGGGGCCAAAGGGTGTGCTCCAATTACCAAGGGGTCATATTCTTCAGCCTCCCTGGAGAGGTCTATTCAGGGGTCCTGTAGAGGAGGGTCCATCGGATAGTCGAACCTCGGATTCAGGAAGAGCAGTGTGGTTTTCGTCCTGGTCATGGAACCAGCTCTACACACTCAACAGGGTCCTGGAGAGTGCGTGGGAGTTTGCAGAAACCAGTCTATATGTGTTTTATGGTTTTGGAGAAGGCGTTCAACCGCATCCCTCGGGCAGTCCTGTGAGGGGTTTTCCGGGAGTATGGGGTACCGGACCCTTTGACACAGGCTGTCAGGTCTCTGTATAACCGGTGTCAGAGTCTGGTCTGCATTGCTAGCAGTAAGTCGGGCATGTTTCCGGTGAGAATTGGACTCTGCCAGGCTGCAATTTGTCACCGATTCTGTTCATTATCTTCATGGACAGAATTTCTAGGTGCAGCCAAGGTGTTGAGGGGATCCGTTTTGGTGGCCTCAGGATCGCATCTCTGCTTTTTGGGATTATGTGGTCCTGTTGGGATCACGCGAATCACTCTCACTGGAGTGACAGACTGGGGTTGTGGTCCCCCTGTTCAAAAAGGGGGGCAAAAGGGTGTGCTCCAATTACCGAGGGGTCCACTCTCACTGGACCCCTCACTGGACCCCTCCAGTGAATCACTCTCACTGGAGTGATTTGCAGCTGAGTGTGAAGCGGCCGGGATGAGGATCAGTGCCTCCAATTCCGAGGTCCCTTTTTAAGCTGCTACCCCCGCGACCCGACCTCGGATAAGCGGAAGAAAATGGATGGATGGTTTTTCTGATCCATATGGTCTTGAGAAGTATTGGAAGATCTAGGTTAATTTTTATGTTACATAGTAAGGCAAGAAGAAGAGGTGCAATTAAAAATGTTATCAGTGTAATTAGTGGGAACAAACCTTTAATATGGACTTGGCAAAGCGGAAGAATGGGTGTCTGTCAATGTCATGAGGAAGGCTCAGTTTATGTTTTGCCTTCACCTGTGGAGGTGCAACTTCTGTAATCTGTGGTCCATGGTGGCCCCCTAGTGGAAAAACAGCATCAGAATCACAAGCCTATTTGTTATATAAACAGAAACCCTTCAAATGATTAGAACTACTTATAGAGGATATGCAGAATATAATGGGTCTGACCCAGAGTTACAAATCTGGATGTACAGGCAAAATTCTCAGTGGACCGACTGTGTTTTTCCATCCCATAGAGGGTTTTAACCAGTGAAGGCAGGCCAGGCTGTTGCATTCAGAGGCCCAGCCAAAGATGGTGTTAATGTATGCCATGTGACCCAAACCAGCATATCATGCTGGGGCAGATTTACATTTGCCAAAAGAGCCTCTTGCTTTAACAGATCCACTATGTTACTGAAAGAATCCTACGTAGATGGATTTAGAAAACAGATGTATCACAGAGGAAAAACTACTAAAAGGGAAACACTGGGAAATTAAGTTAACTAATGAGTAATTTCTTACTCATTATACAAATATGTTTGATACAAATACCATACTACCATGTCACAGAAATTAGATGTTTGTTTGGCCATGTGGACTCTTTAGCAGCCTCTGAAGCTGAGGAGGGATACTAAGGCTCTCTCCACACTAGTCTGGAATACTTCTTGTCTCTGTCTGTCCAAATATGAAGTGAGGTTTTTTAAAATCTCTTCAAACTCCTTTGATAATAGTTTGATATCAGAAACGGCCATTATTACAGTAAACAACAAAAAGCATTTAAAAATGCATGTTTTAGCAATTATAGGGCTCTGACTGGGGCTGCCCAGTGGTGCAGCTGGTAGAGCTGTTGCCTTGCAGCAAGAAGGTCTGAGTTCGATTCCTGGCCCCGGTCTTTCTGCATGGAGTTTGCATGTTCTCCCTGTGCATGCATGGGTTCTCTCCGGGTACTCCGGCTTCCTCCCACAGTCCAAAAACAAAACTGTCAGGTTAATTGGCCTCTCTAAATTGTCCCTAGGTGTGAGTGTGTGTGTGCATGGTTGTTTGTCCTGTTTGTCTCTGTGTTGCCCTGCGACAGACTGGTGACCTGTCCAGGGTGACCCCGCCTCTCGCCCGAAACGATAGCTGGAGAGGCACCAGCAACCCTCCCGACCCCAGTAAGGGACAAGGGAGTAGGAAAATGGATAGATGGATGGCTCTGACTGTATTTTACTGTGTATTTAAATGTTTAGCAAAGTAGTAAAAAGTAATAATTCCATAATAATTCTTGTTCAAGTTTTACTAACATCAGTGAATCTTTAAAGGAATAAGAAGAACAAACTGAGCAAATGTAGAAAAATGAATAAAAAGACAAGAAACAATCTAAATACAGTATGTAATGGTAAGAATCTTCAATTAAGATTTTCTGATTAATAGGACCCCAAGATCCCTTGCTTGGTGTGATTTCCTGTGATATTATATGAACCCTACACAACTGATGCACAATCAGTTTTCGAATAGCTGTTTTCAACACTTACCTGGTCCATTGCGGAGTCTGGCAGACAGTTCAGCAGGTATCTCTAATATCCCTACATCCTAAACAAAATATAATGTATTTTTATCAAAGTTAAAAATAGAAATCCTGGAGAAGAAATCAGTAAAGCAGAGAAATAATTTCCCCCTATTATCCTCTTACCATCCCCGATGAGACAAGCTTTGTCTTTTTAGCTGTTTTATCTTTGTTCTTCTTGTGTAATTCCTGAAATCAACAAACATGAATGAATCCTAATCCTCATTTAATGTTCTTCATTTCACACTTGCTGCTAACCCACTGTAGGACTCCTTATGTGAGGGATTGTTTTGTTTGCGTGCTTTTAGTGATCTTTGTCCCCAATCACTGTCCGAGGAGTGTTTTCTATCATACCTATTCTTAGGTGCATGTCCTGTTATATACTTGTGTTACACCCATAATGCTATGGCCCCTCCTCATGCAATAAGCCACACAGTTCCAAGAGTCCAGCAATGCTGTCATTTTATAAGAATGTTTACAAGTGACAGAAAGAGTATTTTCTGATTCCGTAGGGACATAAAATACAGTTTTCTTCAAACAAATGATCCAAATCAAGATAATTGAAAAACTCAGAGACACGTGTTCTTAATCACTTTTAAATTATGTATGCATTATTCCTATTAGGCGTTAAGTCTGTATAAAACTGAACCAAAAATATAGCAACACCATTTATTTCTACTGGAGACAAAGAAATACAGATAACATTCCTAAATCAATAAAGCACTGTTATTATACGTACATTTTGAGATGTAACACCCTCAAAGGACATTGTGAATGCTGTCGCCAAAGCTCACGTTACTGCGCTTCAAGAACTGACTAAGGCTCTTAGCTCAGAGTTCAAGTCTCATAAAACGATAAGGGAAACCTCAAAACCTGACTAGTAAAACTGAAGCAAAATGACATATGGTTGAAGATATTAACTTGATTTAGCTACTTAAAAAACATTGAAACTGATCTAGAGGATGCATCAAACCTTGATGAGAAGAGAAAAAAAGAGTCAGAGAGAAAGGAAATCCTTTCCAATGTCTTGAATTATGATGAAGACAAGTGTTTTCCTTTTTAGCCTTGAGTGTATAGAGTAAAATTGCTGAAATAAAAGAAAAAAAACATGCTGAAAACATTTCATGCACATATCAATGACAAAACAAAGAATAAAGCACCCTACCTGGTGAAACTGTGAAGTCAGACGCCATATGGGCATGTCTTAAAGGGCAGAAGGAGAGAGGCAGTGCTGCTTCAAATTTCACCAAGGCAGGTTAAAGTCCAAGATGAGAGTGTAGCAGAGTGTGTAGTCAGGGTGTGTATGCACACACAGGTAACATGATTAATGTAAGATAAGAATGGTAGTTAAAAGAAATAGCTTAGTTTTTAAAAGGAAGTTGTTACCAAAGATTAAACATATGAGTTTAACACACCCAGATGGAAAAACCATTGATGTTAATCATATTTTACTGGAATAAATAAAGATAAAAAAATAACTAATTGAGTCAACTTTTCAGCCAGGCTATTCAAATCTTAACCGGAGAGAGCAAAATGACAAGACCTATTGATAAAACACGGAATATCCAATCTAATTTTGTTAAAAAGCACAGTTAAAATCTACACGCTAAACACCGTTACCCAATGTAAAATCTTTAACAAATAAATTATTTTTTTATAAATTACTTTATTGTCAAAAATACAAGATTAAGTTTCTGTTTCACTGAAACAATAGAGACTCATGTTTCAGTTAAAGCTTCCCCACCCAGCTTTCATTTTGCGAGTGTAGAATAAACAAAAAGCGAGGTGGAGTTCCCTTTTTATGAGGAACTGCAGTTCAGCAAAAGATCATTTGGAAACTTAAATTAATTTCAATGTGTTGCTGACCAGTCCAAATCTTACATTTGTGAAATATTTGCTATCCATAGAACTCAGAAAAATCCACTTAGTTTTCTATTCAGGTTTTTTTAATTGCACAATAAAAATTTTCCAACAGCAAATGCAATGAATATCTTCTTGAAGTTACAGTATAATTTGATTAAGAAGCTAGATAAACAAGTCACCAAGCTGAACTGCAAAGCTGAAAGCCTCAACTGAGATGATACAAGACACTGTTAAAATAAGAACACTTCTGAAAGATTATAAGATATTTACTTACAAATGTACATTAATATGAAACAATATTCTATTGTTATGCAAAAGAGAACAATATGTTGATAAGCTTAACCAAAAAAACTTTTTTTATTGGAGTTAAAACAATTTTTAACTCTGACATTCAAAGGTGCAAATACAGGGTAATGTATTTTACACCATGTAGATGTACATATCTGATCACTCTACTCTTCTGTTTGCAAGAGTAAATAGAAAAAGATAAAAGAATATCAGACAATAAAAGTGACAGCTAAGATTAAATAGAAACAAACAACTCAATGAAGTGATTCAAAAAGAAAAAAATCTGCCAATATTATAAAACAAAACACAAAAAAATAAATAAAAAAGGAATGAATAAAATAATTACTCTTTGGTCTCAGAGGGTTCTTATCTTTGTCAGAGGCATACTATGTGCTTAGCTGTGAGAAGCAATAAAACTGGGGTTGCATAACAGGCAAACAAAATTTATAGTATAATAAAACTTGAAAACATGAGGTTGCCAGGAAGGTTTGTCATAGCTGGTTTAGAATGCTTCGTTTGTGTCACTTACCTTTCTCCAATGGTGCCTTTTAATTGTGTTCCTAGTAATTAGCATCACAGCCCAAAATTGGGTAAAGGACTGCCTCAAACGCTTGTAGTACTTCCTAAAAGTGGAAATAATGCAGTGACTCTTAAGTGGAAATTCACAAAGCAGGTGCAATTGTTTTTGCAACGGATTCAAAAACAGAAACAATTCTACCCACAAAGTTCTGCAGATTGGGAAAGTTTCTATTTTTTTTTATCAGTACTAAATAATGTTTTTGAACATAAAAAAAGAAATATACATATAATAACTAATGTAGGTTTGAGCAGTCTTTCATAGGATAATTGCACTGAATTCCTATGACAGCAAGAAACTAAAAGTACCAGTAATGTTAGATCTGTTTTTCTTTTCATTATATTGAAAACTGTGCCAGGAATCAAACCCAGGAACTTTAGCTTTTTTTTCAGGATGTACAAAATGTCTGTTAGAGCCATGGTCCAAACCCAGCAGGAAGTCAGCCAGTTTGGATCAAAGCCGCCATTTTGTCTCTTTTACACATGTTGTATCTGAGCAAACTCCTCCTGTAGGTTTTGACATGTAGACTTCACAATCATTCAGCTCAATCCAGGCCAATTGTGTCCAAGGTCGGTCCTCAAGTCCGGCATCCTGCATGTTTTAGTTTTTTCCCTGCATTAACACACCTGGATCAAATGACGGCTCATTAGAAGGCCTAAAAAGAACATTGACTTGCTGAGGAAGTCAATGTTCCTCCTCAGAAGGAACATTGGACCTTCTGAGGAGGAACATAGCACCACTATGTGCTATGTGCTATGTACCACTGCTGTGCATCAGCAGTGGTGCTACTTCCACCAGGGAGAGAACTAAAACATGCAGGATGTCGGTCCTCGAGGACCGACTTTGGGCACCCCTGGTCTAGGGCGTTGAAGATCAAAAGTTATGAAATCTTTTTGATGCACCAAAGCACGGGCATGGTAAAGCCTCAAACTCTGACCATTTGCTATAACATATCAAGGTTGAATAATTTCCACATACAAGCGCCCAGCTGGATCACACTTTTGGTGTGACATAGCAAAACACATTCACATGGCCAAATGGTGACATCGCCTTAGCCAATAGAAAGTCACATGTTATGCTGCTGGATGTTTTCCTTTACTCTTTGAGTCATACAGATTTAAAACCATGTCTGATGACATTCATTAGCCTGATGCTTCTGTCAACACTGTGGTGGCAGAATGCCAAATTTCAATCCCTCGCCATTTGCATATGGTTGGCTCTAAATCACACATGCATCTAACGATTTAACCAAACTGGATATGATTGACCTTTGTTAGCATCTAAAGCAGACAATCAGATTATAGGGATTTGATTCCATTCCCCCAACTAGTTTATTCCAGCAGTTATATCTCCCTGATCCATGATTCGATTTGCACCAGATATTCTGTGCATCATCATTGCTAGACACATGGGTGTGGTACATTAATAACATCACTAAAGCCCCACCCACTCAGAGAAGACAATGAAGATTATCAGGCAAGTCCTCCTGCTTTTTTCTGCATGATATGACTATAACTGTATCCACTAACTCTTGATAACCAAACATGGCCTATTTCTCGGAAGTAATAGAAGGATGATAGGTTATTTTGTTTGTTTGATGATAGGACAATGTGCAGCTGGCCCCACCACACCTCTCACATCGCATAGTTCATAAAAAGTTGTGTGAAATTCGAACTTGTTGAATCCATCCCAGATAGCAAGCGATGGTAATTCAATGTTGAATTATGGTCAAAAAGATTGATTTTTGGTTGAGGTCCTCTTCCTCTGCCCATTCCCCTTTTCCTCCTTGAGCTCTGGGTCAGCATTTATTATTGAGTGGGGGTTTATCACATTTTAAATTAAGCACTACATCTTCAGAACAGTGGCTTGTGGATTGCTTTCTGTAAATTTTCTTACTCTTCTTTAAATATTATTACTGACTGTGCATAATATGCGCTGCCCAGTGGCGTAGCTGGTAGAGCTGTTGCCTTGCAGCAAGAAGGTTCTGGGTTTGATTCCCGGCCCCGGTCTTTCTGCATGGAGTTTGCATGTTCTCCCTGTGCATGCGTGGGTTCTCTCCAGGTAATCTGGCTTCCTCCCACAGTCCAAAAACATGACTGCCAGGTTGACTGGCCTCTCTAAATTGTCTCTAGGTGTGAGTGTGTGTGTGCATGTTTGTTTGTCCTGTTTGTCTTTGTGTTGCCCTGCGACAGACTGGCGACCTGTCCAGGGTGACCCCGCCTCTCACCTGGAACGTTAGCTGGAGAGAGGCACCAGCAACCCTCCCGATCCCAGTAAGGGACAAGGGTGTAGGAAAATGGATGGATGGATGGCTCTGACTGTATTTTATTGTGTATTTAAATGTTTAGCAAAGTAGTAAAAAGTAATAATTCCAGCCATACTATTTGTTCAAGTTTTACTAACATCCCTTTTTACATTCGTGGTATGTCCCAGCCCCTTTGCTGCTGGCTTTTTTACAACCAGGCTCTGAATTGAATTCTACTCTGAGCAGTTTTGCGGTGTGCTTGGCAATATTACTTTTATCTTAGGTGTATTAATTGTAAAATAACTACATTGTTTTGTATCTAATTTGCAAGATTTTGTGGAATTTGAGTTTTTAAAAGTAGAACGGGGCTTATTGTTTGGTCTGGGAGAGCAAGTGGTGGACAAGGAAGTTTAGGGCTGGCTGTTGCAGCCCTAAATTTTAAATTTTCCACAAATTTTCATTCAAAAACCAAGGTTTCCAACATTTTGAAATGCTGTCTGTTACACTTTTTTGACACAGCTTCTCCTGCTGTAGAAAAAAATGAAGTAAACAAAACATTTATATGAAATAATTTATAAAAAGCAACTGAGTAATTTGTAGAATGGCTGTATGTGCCTGGCCCTATAATGCCTCAGGCTTGAGAACGTGGATTTATTTAAATAAGACAGTTCTGTCAAATATATAAACCTGTGCCATACACAGAAAGTAATGGTTTCTATTTTTATTATTATTTTATTTTTCTATTTTGATATTGAATTAATTGATATGCATTTTTATGTATATTTCTAATTTTGAGATTTGGCATCTATTGTAATTAACGTTATTGCAGTATCAGAGAGTTAGCAGTAAAAGGCAGTGTGCTCTCGTAATCACTCCAGAGTCTCTATAACTGACAACTGGCTTCAGAACAGATTCCAGGAGGATTTGAGAAGTAACATAAGACTGTGAGTGTACAAGGGGAGCCGTACGGTTTGTGTGTTTGTTCTCAGACCTATAACCAGTACACTATTTAATATAAGTATGTGTTTCAAAACTTTTCACAAGTTTTTTATTGTCTTTCTAACCAGCCAAACTGGTGCTTTCCTCACTCTTATTTTTGTGTTTTTCAGCTGCCACTCAGCAGTTTGACCCAAAGCTGACTGACAAGGACTACAGTGAAACTGTCAAGAAGTGACTTCTTTGTGATCAAAAGAAGAAGGATTTGATTTGATTTTTTGATTTAAATAGCTTTTGATTTTAGTACATGTGACCACTTACTGCTGCACATTCAAAGAATGACTGTTTGCAGTTCTTTATAATCCATAAAATGTTTAGAAAATCTGCAGTGCCTAATAATTTGGAATAGTGCATTTTGAGTTTTTTATTTTTGAAAAAAAATGCTTCTCTCATTGGGAGGTTTGTTCAGTAAAATTTGATTTATACTGTAATAGTTCATGACTTGAAAATTATACTGACTATCATTTGCATTCACCATTTAGGAAAATCTCAGAAAATATCAATTGCATAATAATTTGGAACATGGTGTCATGTCAGTTATGGTTGAAAAGCTAACGTTGACTCAACGTGTAAGTCACTGATCACTTACAATATTATTTCAGTGTCAGATTTCAATAAGGATTCAAAATGTCTGTTTCAATGTTGATTCACTCATACACTATCTCCTACACTGGGATTAATGGATTTTAAAATCCAGGATATATTGTTTGATGAAGATAAAGTTTTCTGAAAATTAAGCATTTTACTTCTGATATTTTTTTTAAAAAAATTTCCAAAAAAATCTACTTGCTCCTAGCCTGCCTTGAAATTTCTTCGACAGAGAAAGCCCCGGATATTCCTCTGGATGGTGACAGCTGCCCATGTCTGAGTGCTCTTCCATTTGTCCTCCAACTTCTGGTACAGAAACTCTTTAAGAAACACCTGTAGACCCATTCAGCATATGAGAAAAATACAGAAAAATAATTTTAGTAACTTAGTTCATTAAACATGCAATCAATTGCACAAACACACTGTGATTTTCAAGCCTTTATTTATGTTAACTATAATGAGTCACCCAATACAGTTAATGAAAACATCACTTAATTGCATAGATTAGAAAGAGTGCACAGCTTTCACACTAAAACTTGGCATACGGACTTTTGTGCAGTGCACAAAAAAGCCACTTTCCTTTATACATCCCAATTTGGGGAAATAGAACGCAGCTGCTGGTCCGCCTGTCGCCACCCATAAATACATATGTAAATTTGTATAAATACCCGGAAGCCTGCCACCACGTGAAGCAATAACCATGGCAACATCCTTGTTTGTAGCTGTATAAGTATTTATAATAACGATAATTACATGTTTTATGTAAAGGTGCTTTCAGAGTACATAAGGTCACCTGACAAAAATAAACGTAATACATTTTAAATAAAAAAAAATCCAAAATCATGCAGTTCACCTTTGTGCAGCTACTTATATACTTATATACTGGATCGCCGATCCAACCCTGTTTTCTTTTCTTAGTGAGAATGAAATTACGCCATACATGCATGACTCATTTATGTGTCCTCATGAACCCATTGACTAAAATGTAAGCATTTGATGGTGGCAGTTAGGGGTTAATAGAAAGTATTATTAATACAGTTGAAACTAGAAGTTTACATGCACCGTATAAAAAGATATTTATGCATTTTTTTACAGTGATGTCAATTCAGAAGGGCCACGTAGTAAGTTTCCTTAGTGGCTAAAACTTTATGGAAGTTTTAGCCCAAGCCAGAAGAAACTTTATGAAATCAGTGGAACTGACTTTTTAATTGTTTGTAATCATTTTTATGTGATTATATTTTATGAGATTATATTAACAAAAACACAGAATATAGTTATAAAGTTGAGATTTTTTTCACAATAATATATATCTGATAATGTATATGGTAATTATTCTTCCATCCATCCATCCGTTTTCCATACTCCCTTGTCCCTTACTGGGATCAGGAGGTGCTGATGCCTCTCCCCAGCTAACGTTCCGGCGAGAGGCGGGGTCACCCTGGACAGGTCGCCAGTCTGTCGCAGGGCAACACAGAGACACACAGGACAAACAACCATGCACACACACACTCACACCTAGGGAGTAATCATTCTTTATATGGAAAAAAAGAAAATGGGGAAAAAAAACTGCTCTTGGGGGCCCTCTAGTGGCCGTGGTAGGTTCCACTTCACCAGTCGTATGAGCTGCTGTGTAACGTGCCCTTAAATGCTGCATGGTGATTTCGATGCACCATGCAGCATCAATAGTAGGAACGGGACAATGTGTCAGCTAACATGTTATCTCTACCCTTTATGTGTTTTACCTCCCATCAGAAGGACTACATGTAAAGGGCCCATCAGCCTCCAGTTGGAATTATGCATTTGCTGAATAAAGACGAGCTGTGCGGGAATCGAACTGTGCAGCCCTTACCTGATACTAATGAAGTATATTTAAACTTTACTTTCCTTGAAGGAAGTAATAAAAGTTGCCTTGAAAATATTATCTCTGTCATTATTGTAGTATAATGGCAAATAGAAAAATGTTGGTTAGCCTAATTGACACATAAGACACTGTAAACAAATTAATATAATTTGATGTAGTTCTTTATTTAAACTTCTGGTTTTAACTATATCTGCATTAAGGTCGTCATTTTCAGAAGGTATTTTCAATCTGACAAAAATTACAATTCATATGAGAATTTGTGGTTGCAGAAAGTCAGTAAATGAACCCTGTTTTAATTTTATGACTAATTATCAACAAAGATAAGAATTTTATTACCTTGGTGCATCCAAGCTGGTACTGTCCCTCTTCAGCATCAACCATGTCTAGCAGATTTACTGACTGCTCTGTCTCTGACAAGTGGCTGGACTGTTGGGTCAGTAGGAATCCATACCTACAGCAGAACAGTTACTTAGATCAGTGGTGCCCAACCCATTTTCCTCAAAGCCCCTTTCCTTTCTTCCAAGTCAACCTGGGTCACTCAAAACCCTTGCTGTTTCCTACCTCTCAAAAACACACACTGAAGTTTATTATTATTATTATTATTATGATAAAGAGATTAAACTATTATATATATATATATAATATATATATATATATATATATATATATATATATATATATATATATACTATAGATATTAATTACAAATTCTTATTGGGAAAAGGGGACAAATTGTTAGTTCTACTCTTTAGTTATTGTGTTGTGAGAATTACAAAATTTTTTCTTTAAAAATTTTTATCACAAACACACAGTCTTACATTAAAAACCATTGTTTTGTCAAGGTATCAAGCTCAGTGTCAGGAATCCTGGTTATTTTGTTTTTTGATTTTCAACTGGGTTTGTATTTTGATCACTTATTTGTGATCTTAGTTATTTTTTCTGTGATCTTTACCTTTATTTAGTTCAGTCTTTACTGTTTACTTTCTTACATTTTAATGTTTTAGTTTGTTCATTTCTTTGTATTTAGTTGACAGTTCATTACTATTTATTGTTGGATTCTGCCTGTTTCAGTGGGATGGCTGGCTCTCATTCTGAAGCTTGGTATCTTTGTATAGCTTCTCCTAGAATTATACTCGTCAGACATGTGAGGTATTTCTCAATGTGCCACTTCTCCAGTGGAGTTCACTGTCTTGCATGTGACGGCCAATGTGTGCAATGTGTCCTGCTAATCAATCAATCAAGTTTATTTGCATAGTACTTTCAGCAACAAGGCAGTTCAAAGTGCTCTATATCATAAAAACACAATACAGAATGAACCAAAACGCATTAATCAACATGATCTGTATGGGTTGCGCTGATGATGTAACCCATGGAAAAAAATGGGTTACACATCAAAATATTTACACATCAACTAATCATTTATCAAAATATTGATAAATTATTAACTGATTATGTTTTAAAAGCAACTCTAAACAGGTGGGATTTCGGTCTAGATTTACCTGGGCTATATGTAAGAGGCTTTCATTCCACACATGAGAACACACACAGACTTGGCAAACTGTGTGGGACGCAGTAGAGTGTGAGCCAATTGGGAGGTTCACTTGTGGGTGTCAGCTGGTCCATGCTTGAAGGACACCTGGGCCTGACGGAGGGCCTGATGGAGGTGGCCGATCGCTTTTATACAAACGATTAACTGATATTTTCACAATCTCTAAGAAGACAAGGTTATGTGCCACCTTGCAATCTCAGATGCCAGTGCATCAGAGATACGGTTGGACGGGTGCGTCCTTAAGTCCCCCACATTGGGAATCATTGACTTAGCTCAATGACTACTTGGTCTAAATCACTGATGCGGTATATGTGGGGAAAACAAGGTTGTTTTGCCAATATCACGAAGACAACACAAATTATTAAACAAAAGTGAGTAAACCTAATCTGTATTTTTAGTTTCCATAATTTTGACTGGCCAAAGTTCCCAGTTTTCTATTGATGTTTTCTATTTTTGTATGCAGTATACATACTGCATACAGTATGTATGCAGTACTGTATATTGTAGATGTACAGTACTGAGGGTGTAGATATTTCTTTTAAAGATACCAAACAAGGTACAAATTTTTACTAACCTCAACAGACAATGTTAAATTTTTTTGGCTATGATCACAGGTGATGCTGTGGTCAGGTTTGGTGTATGTGCGTGTTAGCACCTCTGAATGAAGCACGAGTACTGAATCCTGATAGGGAAACCTTCTTTTCGGATGTGAATTGTCTCCAGTACTCCTGAGTGTCTCAGCTGAAGAGACACATAGTCTATATCAAAGATCCCAGGAAACTGACAAAAGACACATCAGATACAGCACTCAGTAACATTTCAACAGCTCATCAATTCTGTTGCTTACAAAACTATAGCCATTTAATTATCAAATCTTTTGTATTGTATATTTCTGTGCTGTGCTCAATTCAATTTATAAATACTTTATCAATGTTGATGGATTTTCTTCAATATAGTAAATATAATCATATTTATGATTAAATATGAAATAAATGTACATTTATGAAATCTATTGCATTCTTAAGCAAAAGTGGACCACTGTCTACTGTAATGGAAGTTTGTTAGTCATTTTATGTGAACAACAAGAAAGATTAATACAAGTGGTAACACAATAACTCCCATGTTGGTTTCCTGTGTGTGACGTAACAGATGCTTTTTAGATTTAGCATCTTCACAGTGTTGAATTAAAAAGCCATATAAATGAAACAACCTGAAAACACAATTAGATTCACCACATCCGTATCCAGTTATAAGGCATGTTGCCATGCACATTTTGATAGTACAAACGAAGTTAAGGGAAATGTTTGGTATTATAGTAAATTTTACCTTCAGAAAATTTGGCTTCAGACAATGGATGATGGTAGTGTTGCATCTAAGAGTGTAAAAAAGAATATTTGGATTAGTATCAAGTAGAATGATAACCTTTAAATCAAGATAAAGACAGTATTAACTGTATAATTGTAATTATTAATGAGCAAAAAATAATCCAAAAACAAAACCAGCATTATCCAAAACACAAAGACTCATGATTCATGACACTATCAAATTCAGGGCCCCAAGTTAACATACACCCACATTTATTGTTATGAAAGCTTGCTCGTTCATAACTATCCAGCTCATCATTAGAGTACACTCTCAAAATGTATTTGCACTTCATCTTATGGACTTATTTACATTAACCTAACTTAATTCTTTTGTTTTAGTTATGAAACTTACTTTCATGTGTTCAATTAACTTCAAAGTTGCATATTTTTAACTTTTAGTATTTTACTTTGACTTTATTTGAAACACTTAAGTTCAATACCATGTTCATAACCTACGTCTGACATAATGATGCAAGTTTCAACAGGGACAGATCCTGTACCAATCAGGGTGCTGTGGAGGCGCAGCAATAAACATGAGGAGACCTTAGTCTTTGACGCAGCCATTGTAGTTTCGATTCCCAGACTGTTGCCATTTGCTGCAAGTATAACCCCATGTTTAAGAATAAGTAGTCCGTGATGTATAAACAAGAGGTTTCTCTGGATTCTTGTTCTGATAATGTTAATCTAAGGTAATGAGTAGTTTCTCCAAATAAAGGAGCTTCTCTGGATTATAGCTTTGTTCTAATTCCTTCTCTGGGTTGAGTGAAGTACATGAACTAAATGTTCCTGTTCTGGGTTACTAAGCAGAATAAGAATAGGATCTGGGTCTTTTTGTTATAACTAATAGATTTAATTCCTGTTCTGGGTTGAGTGAATATATAAACTAGATGCTCCTGTTACAAGCAAAAGTACTCCATAATTTATAAGCTAGAAGGACTTTTTCTGGATAGACTAATAGAACTTTCTCTGGATAATAATAAGCTAAACACTGGTCTAAAGCAATGAGTATTCCACAATTTCTAGAAATAATAATAAACTAGACAGACAGACAGACCAAGAAATGACACATCAAGGATAAATAGTACAAGTAGCAACATTCAAATTATACAAAGACATGCCGGCAAAGACGTTGACGTCCAGGGGTGTATTTTGTCTGTATCCATGTATGACCTGTATGCAGATTAGTCCGTGTCTCGTTACAGCCTGTTCTCCCAAAGAAGTCTCAGGTATCTGTCAACTCCAAACAACAGAGATCCTATTACCATGAATCCAAATAAATCAAGGATGTGTCCCTGTGGGTATGTCCCAGCAGGACAAGTGGGCTCTCTTCTGCCCAGTTTTCTCGTTGAGAAAATTTGATCAATTGCATTGAGAGATCAGTTAATCAGATCCATAATTTGAAGATTCGCAGGATGCGCAAACAAAGGCTCCAAAAAAGCAGTACAAAGAGAGAACAAGCAAGGTGAGAATAAGCAGGGAGGAAAGATGAGGGAAAAAGCGTCCGCCTTCACTGAGAGCTAGAGGGAAACGTAAATTAAATAACTAAGTCTTTGAGTAAGACTGACTTAAATGAGTTAAGTTAAACCAACTTAATAAGTTCAGTTGGATAAACTTAATAGAATTACTTAAAATTGAAGCAATTCAACTAAGTTGGTTCAAGGTTTCTTTTTACAGTGTACAGGATCTTTGAAAAACTAAAATAACATATAACATAGACATATATTTAAATTCTAGTTGTATTTTAAGTACAGTGTGGGTGATATGTAATTTTAGATATTTTACTTTTTTAGTTTGGAACAACTTCAAAGTTCCTTTAAGTTAAAGTCTAGTAACTTTTAAGTTACTTAAACACACAAAGTAAGTTGTCATTACTAAACCAAAAGAATTACGTGAGATTAATGTAAATAAGTCTAACATAAACTACAGCCCAAATACACTTTTTAGAGTGTGAGGACCAAGGTTCAGAAACATGTTCGACAGCGTAGGAGATCAAAAATAATATTTATCCTGAGTAGAAGTAAATGTTTGATGGATGTCTTTTGATTACTTTCCTTCCTGTTTGTTTTCAATGAACTTGCATTTTGGTATGCAGAAATTGGTATGCATATAAAGTCCACCTATATGCATAAGACTTTAACTTGAATGGTTGGTAGTGCTGTGTTGCCATGTGATGGTGACTAGGATGTACCCCACAGCACATGAGCACCCCCATGATCCAGATATTTCAATAAAACTCCAAACTTAATTTGAGTTATAAGCTTTCTTTTCTCTGTATTGTGCCCTGTGATGACTTTATTTAGCATTAGGACAGTAGAAATGAACTGATTTAAAGTGATTTCTACCTCTCCATACGGGTGGTGAGTTCAGTGAGGGACTGCAGGAAGTGTGAAGCAGCAGTCGGGCGTGGCTGACGAAGATGCTTCATCTTCCAACCAAGTTCCTTCTGTTGGATGTACTTATCTTGAAGCTTCTGGAACAATTCAGAAATCATCTAAGTGAACATGAATAGAAAAACAATGTGGTTATCTGGAACATCACCCATGACCATATGCACTTAAAAAGCTGTTTTCTTAGAAGACATTTTTGACATAATGTTGGCACATTGGTAGGGGTTCACCCAGCATTCCGAAGATTGCTGCTTTGATACCCTCTTCATCTACCTGTATTTTGTGTCCTTGGGCAAGGCATTTTACCCATATTGCCTGCTGATGTTGGTCAGAAGGGAGGATGGCATGAAATAGCAGAAGACCATCCAGTATCTTGCAAGTCATCAAAGTGTGAATGTGTGCAAGAATGCGAATAACTGATTTCATTGTAAAGTGTTTTTGAGAATCATTTGAGGATTGAAAGCACTATGTAAGTCTGATGTCATTATAAGTAAAAAAATATCCTAAAATACCTATGGTTATAATGGTATTTTTTAAAGAAGTTAAAGTTGGCACATATCTCTTAGAAACATGTACATCTTCAGGGTGATGAAGTCTCTTGTTTAAAGGTAAGGTTCCTCATTCAGATACCATCCTGGAGTGCTTCTGCATAAATTTAGCATGTTCTCTACAAGCTTGTCCTGATTCTTGCCAGGTTACTACAGTTTCCTCACACACTCCAAAAATATGATTGCAATCATAGATTTCTTAACATTCCCCTTATATGTGAATATGCCTGGCTGACAGTGCTGTGTTGCCCTGTGATGGATTGGTGACTAGGGTGTACCCCACTGCTCATAAGCTTGATCCTGCAGGTAGAGATAATGGATGGCTATAATACAAATGTAGAGCTCCAAAAACTATACACGGCTTAATTAAAATAAAGACAAACTGTTACTGTTTTAAATCTGGAGCCAAATGCAGCTGGCGAGAGATGTAGAGTAAAATTTTATGAAAAAATCAGAATCCAATTAAAAAGAGTGAAAATCTGAATAACAAAAAGGTAATCCAAAACAAAGCCAAGCAGAAGACACAAGGAGATTACAAGGAAGAGGAAGGAGCAGACAAGACAAACCAGTGACTGACAATGAAGTTCTAGGAGGTTGAATGCTGGAACAAAGCAACTGGGCTGATTACTAACAGGTTGCAGATATGAGTGAAGGTATAGGAGGCAGTCTGAGTAGAGAGAGAGAGGTGGCACAGGGAGGCAAAGAAGAATACATAGGGGGCTAGAAAATTAATAACTAAATAATAACTAAAGAAACATAACCTAGACAGACAAAGAACAACTAGAGACAAGAAACAAAGGAATCAAAGGTAAGGACAAACTGAAGTGAAAATGGAAATGAGGCATAAAATAGAAAAAACTAAGGAACACAAAAAAATGACAAAACCCAAAACAATACTCAAACAACCCCAGATTTGACAATTGCCATATCTTTATGAGGAATATTATGAGTATTATGAATAATGTGTCATTCACCTTTATCCGGCTTCTTGCAAAAAGCTCCATAATTTCTGTCCTGAACTGGTCTTGATTCTTATTGAGGAAATTATGGACCTGTCAAAAGATGGTGGCAGTTTTTTGTTCCAGTGTTCTACAAGTACAAATTAGCTGTTTAACATCAAAAGTGGTGAATACAATACCTGATACGTGACAGGTCCTGCATAGTGATGAATAGTGAAGACTGGCATTGGGTTCTTGGGTTTGGTATAGAAGGGGTTGGTTGCATGGTGGTAATGGCATTTCTGAAGGAAGGTGTGGTCAGTAGCCTATAAAACCCCAAAGAAGTAATCAAGTTCTTCCTAAGCTATATTTTATTTACATACACACACACACACACAATTTGCTTTTCCTCAGTGCATGGCATTAATTCTGAGAAGATTTTTTGGTTTTTGGTTTGTTAGGATTAAAAAAATTATTTCTATTAGTAAAATACCAGAACAATGAGAGAGGACTTTTGAAATGAATTTGTTTTTAAACATTTACATACAGCAAAAAACATTGTCCTTCAAACACTTTTCAGAAAGCCCAGATGACAATGTCATAGCTTCATCAACGTTTTTAGGTTCATTCACAATACACATATACATATATATTTAAAACATATTAGATTTTTTAATATTTTTTATTAATATTTTCAACATAAAATAGTTTTCTTGAGTGGTCAAACATATTTAAATTTCATGTTAACAATTATCTATGTCTTCCCAGTTAGATGCTTCAGCCCATGTCGTGCTTGCCTCATAGTTGCGCAGCATGCTGGTTTTATCTTTTTAGTTTTACATTATTTTGTTTGAGCCACCGATGGCTTCATTTGCTCACCAGTCGAGTTCAACCCCCACCTCTGCCCCGACTTCCACCACCAGTGTCTGATCTCTGGGAAAAGACGTCTCAAATACTCAATGCCAGCTGCTCATCCAAGCTTATTGGAATTCATAACACCCACGACCTCTGCTGGGGTCCGAGCACCAAAACCATAATTTATCTATAAAGCATTATCATCGCAGGCTTTCTTCGTGTGAGTCTCTCTAGGTTGAATTGAAAGTGAAGTTGGTTAAAGCTACCTTATTCTTGAGGTTGCTTACCACACTGATGAAGGTGCTCACGGTACTTCTGAAAACCATAGTTTATTTCTTGCTGATCAACAATTTTCAATAAAGTCAAGAAATTTTATTGGTATTCCAGAGTGTTTTTTAAATCATGTAGGTCAGCAATTGTCCAGCTTTTTCTCCTGGTTCCAGGAGAAGAAGTTCCTGGAACCAGGAGCTTTTTGTTCCAGGAACAGGAACATATGAACACATGTTAATATGAAGATATATTATCACATGTCTTCACATGTTAGACATGTGTTCTTGTCAGAACTACATTGATTATTTTATCCCATTATTATTCCATTGATTTCCTTATCCTTATTATTCCTATTCCTTATTGATTTAATTTATCTTAAATCAGGCTTGTTGTTGTTTGTACTTTAGTTCTGTCCTTTCTCAGTGGTTGTAGTTTATTTATTCTTGTCTAGTTATGTTACTCAGTCTTAGATTAATTTTCCTTGTTACCCTGATGTTTTCTCTTCCTCGGCCCCTGTCCCATTTTCTATCTCTCTTTCTCCTCAGCCTGCCAGCTGCTCTCTACTTCTACCCTCACGTCTGCAACCTGTTAGTCAATTAGCTCGGTCCATTGTTTCAGCATTCACACTCCCAGCATTTATTCACCTCTCTGTCATTCCTTCTCACTGTTTCCTCCCATTATTTATTTATCATTGTTTTCCTGTCAGTTTCCTGTCATCCTTTTGTCTTGAATTTAAAGTTATTGTCCTTCTCTGGCTTCTCTGGAAATCTTTTCATCATAACTTTTTTTATCAACCCTTCAATATTGCTCGACATCTCAGTTTGTTGAGTCAACAGACACAAAGACAAGCCTCTTTAAAAGACTCTTTTGCACTGCATAGTGGCCTCAGCCCGGCCTGACTTCAAAGCTGGACTGAGCCATTTGCATTAGCACTTCCAGCCCCACTCCCTGAGACCCCGAGAACTTTGTTTTCCAATTGGGCTGGCCAAACAGGGCGGGTTTGGAGTCTAGTGTTGATTGGTGCATTGGCTGTGAGCCAAAGACCAGCCACCTTCCAGATCTCTGGGCCAGAGGATGCTAGACTTTCTTGACATATACATATTGAATAGAGTTTGATGCCTCAGACACTGGTGTCAGCGCAGTCCTGTCTCAATGGTTTGCAGATGATGTTCAGCTATGCTCTTGTGCCTTCTTTTCTCTTTGGCTCTCTGCTTGAGAGAGAAACTGAGATGTTGAGAACTTTTGGCAATCAATCTAGCACTGGAGGAATGGAAACACTGCTGGTGGAATATTTAGGAGCGAGGGAATTTCACCACTGGATTTGTTACACAGAGCACTGAGAGCAAGCCATTCTTTCACAAATGTTGAAAAACAGTCTGCATGCCAAGGTGCTTCATTTTATACATTTGTGATCATGGAAGTGACTGGAACATCTGATTCCGATAAGTTGCATGGATTTTATGTTTATCTATTCAAATAAGCAACCCTAAAAAGTGTGGCAAAGACCAGCAATCTAACTATTTAGAAGGAGAGAGATGTAGTGTCCCATAGTTTTGTTTTTGTATGCAGTTGCTTAGACTAATTAAGAAAATAATTTTATATGTGGATGTTTGCACCTGTGGGATGCATGTTTGATCATCCAATATGCGGAGGATGCCATTTGGTCTGGAGGAGATCAAGTCCAGACAGGAGTGAAAGTTCTTAAGTTGCACTGGATGCCAAGGAATCTGCTCTTGATTGTACTCCTCCTGCAAGACACACACAATTGTGCCATACACTTCAAGTAGTGAGATAGGAAGTACAATAAGTAGTCGATTTTAATTTCTCTGGTTTACCTGCTCCTGAGAAAGTAGAGTTTTGTTGAGAAAATTCTGCAACTGTTCATTGGCAAAGTTGATACACAGTTGCTCAAAGCTGTTCACTTCAAGATCCTTCACAAAGGGCAAAAAAAAATTTGATGTAACCTAATCACCCCCAATCACGAAAAACATATTCGGTGATATATCTGAAGGTCACAGGATCAGAAAGCTGATTACCAACCTCAAAGCCATAAATGTCTACAACACCAACAGTGCTGTCCATCTCTGTTGGGCTTAGCCAATCATTAATTTGCTCCAACAACCAGTCAAACAACACTGAATACAAAGCTTTGGCAATTGCATTCCTAGAGAGGAAAGGAAAACATGTATAAGCCTGCTTGCTATCCAGAATTACCTATTTACTTCAGGACTTCAAGAAACTGTCCTGAAGTGAACATGAAATTGCAACAGTTGAGGCTTCACTTATATTCACATGCATATCTATTAAATTTACTTTTATTAGGCCCAAGCAGAGAAAAGTGCTGCAAAGGCCTATTGTATCTCTAGGATTTGTTATTATTCTTTTCTGGCCAAAAACAGAAATTTGGGGGCCTAAACATATTCAAAGATTCACCAAACTTCACCCAAAATTGTCTCCCTTTTTTAATGTAATCAAAAATTCCATTAAACTAAATGGAATTAATTTAATGGCCAAACTGCTCTACAGTGTCAGATAGACTATGCATTGTAGAGATCTTAAATTTGATATGTAGGTAGATCCCCTTCAAGTCAAGAAAATAAGTTTTTTGACGGTATGTCCTAAAATGTACAGGGAGGCAGGTCAAAGGGCAAATTTTGGCTATTTTTGATTTTTACACATCTCAAACGTTACCACACTCCAAGTGATTATGAGCTGTAAGCTTCATCTCTCAGTATGTTGGCAAGGGATCTAAATTGTAAGTTTTTGAGCATGTTTCTGAGTCAAGTGGTGAAAGTGACATACTCACCAAAGCAAACAAAAGGCTATACCTTTCACCCAGAAAGACTGAAATGCACCAAACTTTGTATGAGACATTTCTGTTCAACCAAACTTGCAAAACTGAAGAGAAAATTATGAACAACTATTTCAGTGTTGAAAAATAAAATATACTCTGGTGACATTATTTCTTTAATGTATGTAGGTTAACAAATATAATGATGTTCTTGGTAATATAGGCAGAAATAAAATGCTGAAATCAGGTTCTGGAGAGACAGTCCGTCTCAGGACTCAGGTGAAGTCAGTGCTGGAGTCCTGATCTGAGAATCACATTCTTTGATTTATCCAGTGCTTTTAACACTATTCAGCTGAAGCTGCTGGATAGGAAACTGTGGGTTATGGGTATCAAGAGCTCAGTGGTCTCCTGGATGGCTGACTACCTGACAAGCAGGGCACAGTTCGTCCCTCTGGAAAGAGCTCTGTCTGATATGGTGATCTGCAATACAGGGGCTTCTCAGGGCACTATGCTTTTTGGCTCTCGTTTTCTCTCCACCTTACAAACGACTGATCTCCAGTACAACACAGAGTAATGCCCCCTACAGAAGTTCTAAGATGACTCAGCTGACATTTGGGCTATAAGATGGGAAGAGGAGGGCGAGTCCAGGGAACTAGCTGATAAAAAAAACTTGTGGATTGGACTGAATTGAACCACCTGAGGCTGAATGTCAGCAAGACTGGAGAGATGGACTTCACAGCCACAGGGATTAGGGGGAGGAAGTTGAGGTGTGGGAATATCTGGATGTTTAACATTAAGGCTGTGTACATGAAAGGAATAAGGAGACTCTACTTCTGCAGGGGTGCCCAAAGTCAGTCCTCGAGGACCAGCATCCTGCATGTTTTAGTTCTCTCCCTGGTTTAGTACACCTGGATCAAATGAAGGCTCATTATAAGACCTAAAAAGAACATTGAATTGCTGAGGTGGTTGATACAACCACTAGAGAGAGAACTAAAACATGCAGGATGCTGGCCCTCAAGGACCGACTTTGGGCACTCCTGTTCTAGAGGAAGGTTCAACCTTTTAATGTATGTAACAAGATATTGGAGATCTATCAGTCTGTTATCTGCACCGTCAACATTTCCACGGCTGTTTTTTGAGGAAAATCTTCCATGCAATCAATTGATGTTACATTTGTTGTTGTGGCAGAGGCTGTCTCAAGACTTATATGATCCAACAAACGAATACTAAAGAAGATCACAGTTTTCTTAATGATAAATAAGGTAGTGAGAACCATATGAACTGAAATGCCTGTGGTGAAGACATCTAAGTTGCCCAACAAACTAAAGGGATAGATTTAATATTTAAGATGATTTAAAGTCCAAATCTGGCAGGGGTAATAAATATTTTGTGCCTTACTATATATATAATTGCTTGCAGAGAAGTCTTTTATTAGTCAAGCTCAAAATTGTAATTTCTACAGTAGAATAAGTTTCAGTAACAAAAACAAGACCACTAACTGACATGACTCTGGGCCTGCTGCTGCTCTGCCAACACAGAAAATGAGTCAGAATCATTAGTCACCTTGATTCTATGGCACTTTCCACAGACAGGGGGCAGTAAATTCGATCATAGCTGGTTTCCTAAAACAAAAACAAACTGTTTGCACATCTGTATCAATGTGGGTATAATTACTTAACAAAAAGCTACTTACTGTGACTTTGTGAGTGATTGCTGTTTGAAGGTTCTCACAAGAAATTTGCAACAAGGACCCAACCCTTCTAGACTCTGCTTCACTGAAGATACGAGCCACCTCAAATGACTCACTCTGAAACAGCACCAACAAAGGTATGATATGAATGCCTTGCATCTCATTCTGACTGTCTCATTTAAAGACAGATACCTCATATGAGCTGAAACAGATGTTGCCAAGATGCAAAATAGAGGAGAGGATGGCCCAGATGTTGGATATTTGATTTGCATGTAGACCAATAGTCTCCAAACATTTAAGCAAAAGTTGAAAGTCTTGTTTTTCCTGTTTCCCTTTTAAAGCACAGGCACCACCCTACATTGTATAAGAAAAGTTGAAACATATATAATAAGTGAAAATAAAAAACATAAAACTGAAAAAAACAAACGAGAATTGATATGTTGTTGGTCTCATTTACTTGATTTAGGTAGTAATACGTCTCAGCTCCCTGCAGGTACAGCTTTTCTTTATCCCAGTCGTTCATGCCTTCCACCAGTTCATAGAACACATGATAGTTCCTCTCCTTATTGGCCTAAATTATAAATTAGGCAATAATTTTATTTTATCTTAAATGAGCTGATTTACAATCACTGATAAGGCACAAGAGAGAAAGCAAAGATTTCATTGCATCATTTGTAAAATACTGTTTCCCTATGTTCACTACTGTCAAATTAATTCTAGTAGAAAGCTATTTTAAATTTATCAGTTTATCTTAGATATAGATTTGGACAGTACCTGCAGCTCATGCTGCAGGTGCAGTTTAAAATTTTGAGATTTTAGCTATCATACAATGTTCTAAAAAATATCTGTCAATCGGTCTTACTTTGAGATCCTGTGGAACTGTGCTACCCTCCCTCATCTTAATGAATCAAAACAAACATATTAAAGTCTTAGTCCTAAAAATAATATGTCATGCTGTATTATATGGAAATAGAGACTTCTGCTGAGCTGTTGCTGTGAACCAGGAAAAAATATAAATGTTCTCCAGAGTAATTTATGTGCTAAGTGAAGTGTATTTAACAATGTTTTTAACATTCTAATGGAGTTGTAGGCAGGGGTGAAACTAGTTTTAAATTCTTTCCAGTACTATGGCGAAAATCGTCAATGGCTCATTGTGCAAACCAAAACAAATAACATCATGCTATTTTACTGTACTACAGGCTACAGTTGGTTCTAAAATGTTTTCTTGTATTTTCAAGACCAATGCCTCTGTTTAAAAATATTTTTGACAGAAACTGTAATTTGTCAAAGCACTCAGTGAACTTACCTGAAAGACAACTCTGGACCTCTCCAGGAGATAGTTAGACAGTGAGGTTCCTACAACAACTCCACTGTCAACCAGGAGGCCAAATTAAAAAATAGCCACAATCAATTTTATCAGTCATGAAAAGAGATCAATCTACAAATATTCCTGAATTAAGTAATAATTGGTGGACTTACTTGAGTATGTGAATGTGAAGATACTTGCCAAAACGGCTGGAGTTGTTGTTAAGAATGGTCTTGGCATTCCCAAAGCTTTCCAAGATGGGAAAGACTTCCATCGGCTAATTAAGAAATGAAAACAAGTGCACATGAAAGCAAAATAATAATTCATTATTTCTTTCCAACTTTGAATTACCTGTCTTAGGTTGTCGTTTCTGTCCTGATACAATGAACTGAGGTAATGGACTATTTGCTTCATAGCTTCAGTCTTTCCAGAACCACTCTGTCCACTGAATTACAAGAAATGTATTGGACAAATCATCATAGAAAAAACTGAGGAGAAAGAGCTTCCTAAACTGAGACTCTTCAAAAACTTCAAAGAAATACTTAGAATTAATCAATAAAAGTATCACTCATTTCTCAAAATACCTAATAATGGAGTTAAGAAATGACAAGCTCTGCTTTTGATAACAGACCTTATCATGACTGCTCAGGGTAACTAGCATGGCCACAGATGTCAATGGATAAGCAGTTTTTCTGGAAGGGTGCTCCATACTCTGAGCAGGACATACAGGAGCATGATTGACAGCTCTAAGGCCCTGCTGCTGACTCTTATTGGTTGCTTTTGATGGGTAACGATGTATTTCTTCATACTGGAAGCAGTGGAAGGAGTTCAATCTTTTCATAGATGTTCTGTCTCATACCAAACTGTCACAACATAGTGTCAGTTTTAATGTCAAAATAGATATTTTTTTATTTAAAAAAACGTACTGATAAAGCTGCTATTGAAGGGTTTCTGCGGCTGACTTGCTGGAAGGCTGTGTTGATTCAAAACTGTATTTTTAAACAGATGATAGGAGAGAATGCCACTGGTTATGAAGTATGTTGTGAAATAAGCTAATTTATTTCTATTCTACTGAATAAACACTGATAGTGTCCCGCATTGTATTGTAAGTCTTGAGGGCTAACGGGCTTTACCTGTGCGCCAACCAGACTAAGCATTGCTTATTTAATTTTTTTTTTATCTTTGCATTTCTAAGACTTTATAGTTGGTATTAATGTGTTATATCAAGTGATATTTTCAAGTTTCTTGTCAACTTGAACACCTGATGAATGAACACCCCAAACAGTGGGCTTAGCAAGTTTTCTGGGGAAAACCTTGATCTGACTGTTTAACCTCTATAGCAGCTTGGCTCCAGACTGCTTTAAAGATCAAAAAGCTCAGGCAGGTTAACTGCCTCTTCCTTTTCTTGATAAAAAGCATCTGCTGTCACTCCCTTCTTTTTCCTTTCCTTCTCTAATTTCTTCTGTCCCTATTCTCTTTTGTTTGCAATTTAATCCACACTCTATGTCTATGTCCAAAGGAATTCCACTCTTATAAATCAAACTTCTATTTTTAAGGAAAGTTATATGTATATTTCTTACCAGCTGTTTGTGTACAACTTCGGAGTTAATAAAAACTGTGTTTTATTTTTTTTTTTAAATAAAACCTTATTTTTTTATTCTCTTGGCTTCATACAAAGAAATTTGTGGGGGAGTCCACATTTTGAAAAGGTTTCTTTAACGTCCTTCCTTAAATGGGCCCTACATGGCAGTGGCCCTCCATGGGCAAACTCGTGTGGGGCCACCATGGAAACCGCGGACCCATATTGTCTGCCCTCCTTTTCCCCATATGGGGCCCACCTAGGTATGCTGGCTGCACTGTAAACCCCAACAGTTGTACAAGCTCATAACTAATAAGTTCACAACAGTCAAATGTCCTTAAGGAGTTGACCAAACTATAAAGTTTTGAGCTCTGTTGACATTTATGACACTTTAACTGAATAGAGCTCAATATTTTATAGCTAATTTGTGTGGAACACTCAAAAGATTTAATAACCAGAGTGTCATGACGTTCTGGTGGGTGGGGCTTATCTCTCCCTCCGGTAAGATGAGTCAGCCATCTTGAATTTGCCTCGATGTGGAGAAGTTTTGACCAGCCCGTGAGGATGTGGACTTCGGTTTAATTTCTTTTTATTTGTTTGCAACGCGCATTTTTACCCCCCACCCCGCCGCTTCAAACCACCACCACCTCAGTGTTTTCATTCTTGTTGCCCTCGTTGTCTTAAGCGCCGTCTTATCATCGCCGCTCATTTGGTAAGTAAGCTAACGTTTTTTGTTTGATTTTTAAAACTGTATTCCGATAAATAGTCTTAAATTTGGAGGTGGAAATAAATGTGTTTAATGTGCACAGTGAATGTGTGTTATTGTAACTTCAGGAGTTGTTGAATGTGACAAATACGTTATGTTACTTTAATTTACAAGGTGTAACGTTTTCAGCGGGGTTCCTGTATGAACCACATTTCCCATAATGCATGTTTGCCCGGGACATTGACAGTGGAGTTGGGTCGGAGTTGGAGTTGGAAACGGTTTGAAGCATATTCATGTCTATGGTTTGAAGCATAACGTTATCTCTGCTTTCCGGTTTCTGCCGGTTGTTTCCACTGTTCGCCGGTAATGTGCCTCCGTACTGAGTCCAGTGAACCGTCGCTATAACGCGGTTCACTTTTCACGGTCTCTGCTTCGCGGATTTTTTTGTGCAGTTTTTTCAATTCGTCCTGTTTGGCTCAGCAGTCTCCGCGCTTTTTCTCTACCTGTGTGCCAATAACGTATTTAAATATACGTAATACAGATTGGCCACTCAGGAGATGAAAACTGGAACTTTGAATGCATGCCGAAAAAAACTATGGCGATAAAAACACATCAATAATCGAATTGTCAATTCTTAAAGCCCACAATTTTGATGCTTTGCTTGTTAATAACTAACTTTCTCATTTTTTAACATTTCCATTTTTACTGTAATATACTGTGAGATTAGTATATTTAATTTTTAATATTTAGCATTATGTATTATTTAAAACATCTTTTGAAATTGAATAAATCATCTTTGTGCACATCTTGTGTTCAGATATCGGGGTACAAAGAGTGCTACAGCGTTTCACCATCAGACAGGGGCCAGTAGGTGAGTTTTGAAAATAATGTACTAATTTGAGTAAAAAACAAAACTACAGATTTTTGTCCTAAATTATTCATAATGTTTAGATGTTTTGCAGCATGTCTGAGTTATTATTTACAATAGAAAGTTATCAATTTGGATAAAAAATGTTTGCTATGTATATAATAATAATATTATAATGGATATTTTTTGTCCATTGGAACAACATGATGTGAATATGAGATGGGCCCTGATCCTTCGTGCACTTCCTGCATATCAGCGTGAAGATGCCTCCAAGTTCTTCAGGACCTGTAACGTAAGTGTATTGGCCTCACTATCAATCCCTTTGCCTAGATATTCAGTCAACTTAAACATATGACATCACTTAAAGAACTCTAGGAGAACCAGAAAGCAGGTTATGTGAAAACTCGGAGTGAACCCTGAGATGAGAGAAAAACTGTTATCCATTCCAGAGGACTATTCCAGAAAGGAGGTTCAACAAACTCTGGACTCTGATATTCCAAACAGGTTCCTTTGGTCTACAAGAGATTATACTTAAAGTTTTATTTTTTATCAGACCAGTGCTTGACATGTTTCGATTACTTCCTGCAAACTTCATCAGAAGTCACCTGGTGTTACTGTGCTGCCAGCTGATTTTAACCCTGCATAAATCAGCTGGAAGTCATCAAAACATGCCAAGGTACTAACACACAGCACTGGTCTGATAAAAATAAAACTTTAACTTTACTCTGAACTCTCAGTGGATGTGTTGTCCCTCCAGAAAATGTTTGCTTCCTGTTTTCTCCCATGTTGCCATGGTGAATCACGGTATCGGAGCTCCATTGATGGTGGCTTTTTACTAGTCGTCAGGCACGAGCTCAACTTTGTTGAACCTCCTTTCTGGAATAGGATCTGTTTATGGAGTTTACTTGTTATTCTGCAAACCGACATGTAGAAATGACATGAATTAAAAGGTAAGTGTAAATTCCACTAAACAAGGAGTATGCTAACAGATAAGTGTGAAACTAACATAAGATGTAAGCATACGCAAAGACAATTGGTTAAACATGTAGCTAAGTTGCAGTCTAAGTCCAAAGTGCTAAGTGACAGTAATGTCTAGACATCATTAGCATGATTTGTATCCTTGAGGGACTGAACTCATTCTTGTATTTGTGTTTTGTAGTCAGCAGATGGTCCAGACTTCACTGACACTCCGGTGGCTCTTCTGACAGTCGTCACAGATGACACTACTGATGCAGCCCAGATTAGCCCTGAGAGCATCTGTGTGGTCGTGGAGGACGGAATACTTGAGTGGCCCCACAAATCTGGCTGACTCATCTCTCCTGCTCTTTGGGTGCATCTATGTGCTAGGCCTACAGTACCCAACAAATCTTGAGCTGACATTCACATGTATCCAAAAAGTTTTGATGTGTCTTGAGGACAACAAACCACTGAAAGGGCGTCTCCTGACACTACAGAATGTTTTGTTCAATGAGTGAATCACTCAGAATTGACTATTTGTTGAAGTGAGTATTGAGGAAGTGTTTTTTTCCCTTCTGCCTCAGATTCAATACATTGATTGTTAATAGATAAATATCACAGCATTGGTGTATTGCTCAAACTTATGCACTGAATAACTTGTGGGAAACGACTGTTCATTTCATGCACTATACATGTTTAATGTTCTGTTGCCTCATGCCTACCTTGATGCACTACCTGATGTTGCCAGTTGAAGTACGGCACAGTAGAAACAATAACTTTATTTGAATGTTTTTTTTAAGTTGCAGTAAGTGCCAAAATGTATTAAACAGTGTTAAATGGCTGCACATTGTAATAATTGTCGTTGTTGAGGATGGATTATACTTATGATCTGGAATGTTATCATGAATTCTTTGTGAGATTTTATCACAGGTGCTGGAGTCATCTCCTGTTCCATTTGTTTTCATTTATGACAAGCAGTTTGTTTTGACTGATTCCTGCCTTTTAAAAAGCACATTGTATTGAATAAAACAAAATGTTAAATTGTCACTGTGGTGTCACTTCAGTATTTCATTATAGGGTTAATTTTGAGTGGATGTTCCCCAGATTATGAGTTAAGTAATACAGAAAAATTTCAGTCCATTTCAAGCATTATGAGTTGAAAATATTGAAAATTTTAAGTGAAGTAATCCCTAATCATAAGTTGAGAAATATCAAAATTTATAAGATAACTTTGAGATAATTTAATACAACTGCACATGTCATTTTTATTTTATGTAAACTTAAAACTTTTAAAAACATCACTCAAATATTATTATGTAATTGTTACAAAATAATTTTTGAGTTCTGTGAATTTATTAGTTACAGTGTGGGCTGTGGAATCAAAATCACATAATTGAAAAATACAAGTTTGCACTGACAAGGATTTATTGGGTTTACACAGAAGTTACTTATTCTGTTTTTGAAATATTTGATGACATTTTGATTGTTACAGAATCTCATGTTGTTTATGTTTTTAGCACTTGATAAAATTAGATAATAAATTTGATAATTCTTCACAAAAAATATTACCGAATTATGAAACTGTCTTCAACTGTAGGCAAGCATTCAACAAATACAGGTTGATTCCATAAATCAAAATATAACTGAAAAGTTCCTTTGTCAGCAATTTCATTACCAAGTGAAAGATCTATGTAGATTAATTAGATTACTTTTATTTGAGCACATCTATATTTCGTAGTACGTTTAATACCTGCTAAAAGGTTATTTTCGGAAGGTGCTATTAATCTGACAAACGTGATCAGGTTGTATATCCCAGTTTATTGGATAAGATTGTATAGCATTCACATTTAAGTTTTGGCATTATTCTTAGCACTAAAAAAAGAAAAGGTCTTCCAGTAACTGTACATAAGCCGCTCGGCTCCCCACCAATTTGCAACACAAAGTTACATCTTTGATCATGCAGTTAAAGACAGCTGTAGTGCACTGACTGACAACAAGTCAGCCAATGTTGAAGTAGAGAGATAAATGCGGTAACCATAACAACCTGTGAACGTAAGGCTGCCCGGCTCTTCTGTAGCTGAGTGTGCATATGTCTGCTGTTTTTACGGATGAATAATCCCTCTATGCGAATAAGCGTGAATCAACACAGTCGCTTGACCTGAGAGGTACTACTGTGTGTGAGATGCTGTAAAAATAGAGTCTGGCGATGCACCTTGCACTCACGTAAAAAAAAAAAACCATACATTCTTTAAAGACTGGAAACATGGTTGACACCCATTACAGTAAGATTTGTATAGGTAACTGGGTTTATGCAATTAAACTCCATACATCTGATTACATGGGAGGGATGCTACTATTAATTTATTTATTCATTCATTATTCATAAAGTCCTGAAGAATTTGAAGCACAACCAGAGTAGTGCATGCAAATAGGGCATACAAGTGCGGGAGGGAATAGATTCATTAAAAGTACCTGCGTTTCCTAGTATTGTGAAAAATGAATGAGACATATGAAAGCTCATTATTAGACTAAGGGCAGCCAGACTATTTATTTTGCTAAATTGTTACTGTTAGCTAACTGGGATTGTGATTGGTCAATGTCATCTGAATCACAAATTTAAGAAGCCAGTAAAATTACAGATGGAGAGGTGGAGAGTGGCACTACACTGTCACTTCACTGGCAAAAGTCCCGACCCCAGGCCAAATGCATATTTTCCCTTCTCTCTCTGTCCTTCTTCCTTTCCAGCTACTGATGAAAAAGATCACAAAAAAAAACAACAAAAATTACAGATCGTCTTCGAACAGAGCCATTGGAATGGCTCTTTACTGAAAGTACCCCAGCTTTTCACAATGGCTTTTCTCCATGGAGCCAGTTCATATCCAGTTCATGTCCCCAAATAAACATTCTGTTCATTTAGGGATCATCAATAACAAAAATACCTCTGAAAATTAAGAATTTCCAGATGAGTCACGCACTGAGAATCAAGGCTGGATTGTGTTTCCACACACTAGACTAATTAGACTGATTCTATGAGCTTTTCATCTGGAATTATGAATTTTTCCCCACCCACTTCCAAGCCATGTGACAAAGACTTTGAACTAATACTAAATTGTGTTACAACTGACAAAGGACACTCACCAACTGACTGAACGCAGCCAAGTCCTGAATGTTAAAAATGTCTAAAAAACCAAAAAATTATAAAACTGTATTTTCATTAGTACCTCACAATGATGCATTGGTCTTGTGTTGAGGACTGGGATAGCTGGAAGGCGGAGTCAGCTATGGCGTACACATGGCTAAGGCACATAAACATGTCTTAAATCAGGATACATTTAGAATAGAATAGAATAGAATCAGCCTTTATTGTCCCGCAAAGGGGACACCAACAAATATAAAGGTTCACGCAAAAAACTGTTAAAGTGTTAAAATAATATATGAGGAAATAAGATGAACAAAAATCCTGTACAACACTATAGCAGAAAATACTGTGTGGTGGTAATAAATAGACATATTGAACTCAAATAAGTTAAGCTGTTGAAAAACAAAAACAGAAAAAAGGCCAGATGACATAAAATGTACATGAAAATATAAAAAAACAAGCAAGCACAATTTGAGAAAAGTTTGCTCACGGTGGGTTTTTATTTTGCTCCTTGCCCTCATATTTCTGCCTCATTTCCTCAGAGAAAATGATGAGCGACTTGAAGGGGTTGATGGACAGTAGGATGTTTCCAATGTAGGTCTGGAGTAAAATATAATATTTGCTAAGTACACAGACATCACGAAGATTGAATAATGTAGTAAGAATTTAATCTACTGGTAACCAAAAAATGTTACTAAAAGCTTCTACACAAATTACAGTCTATAAGTTTTTAGTCCTTAATGATTAGTAGGATTTGTTTAAGTTAATTGGAAATTCTTTGTTTCTGAATTGTTAGAAGCTTTGGTTTAAAGTGTCACAGACAATAAATCCACTTACATGATTTAAAAAGATGAACCACTGTGCTTTCATTCTGAGTACACAAAAGCTCTTAATAAATATTTCTCACAGAGTACTATAAAAGCAGAGTGCCTGTAGTAACTGGGTCAAATGCTAACGCCATTTTGTGTCATAATCAGGGTAAATAAAACCATAAACAACTAAGGCTGAATTTGTGGAAGAGGATGAAGTTGTGAGATTTAAATCTGCAGTTTTGGAGGAAGGAGCTGCATGGAGTGATGAAGAAGAGTGAGCTGGTTTTACTGAAGGACTGCAATCAGATTTGAGCCATGTAATAAATGGCTTTCATAACCCTTAAATGGGTTTTGTATCCTGTGGGATACAGAAATTTTACAAGCTTTAGACAAGAGGGCTATCAACCACATGCACTTCCTACTACTTGATGCATTGGGGAAAATATTGAGGTCATGAGACCTTATGCCAACATTCAAAAACAAACTGATACAGGTATATAAAGTTCAAAATGGCAGACTTTTTGGGTAAAGACAGACTAGATGTATGAGCTGTTATTTTTCATATACATACTGATGTGAGAGGGCTTTCTTTTGTAAACTGTTGTTCTTTATGAGTGATTTAATATATATTTTTCAAAAAAATATGATTTACATTTAAACAGCTTAGATAACAAGACGTGAAATGTCTATATCCTGGGGGATACAGACATTTCCCCCAGGATATGTCTGTATCCCAAAAGAGAAATAGTTAACTCAGATTTTCTTTAATTTTGAGTCATTGAACTTAGATATAATCACTATTAAAACATTGTTTAAGCTTTATTTTACCCTCAACCATGGATTATTTTAATTTATTGTGTATTATGTATGAATTCAGGGTATTTCGGTGCAGATTTTCTAACGGTAGTGGCAGATTAACCCTTCTGATGAGTCAGGTTCTGGTTCTGCTGGAGGTTTCTTCCTGTTAAAGGAGAATTTTACCAATACACTGTCACTACATGCATGCTTAATAAAAATCATTGGGTAGAATTGATTTTTTTTGTTAGCTGACTTGAGACATTAGCTAACAAAAAAAAGCTAATGTCTCATTTGTAGATTCATTGCAAACAATATTTTAAAATGTGTTTCATAACTTATTACCAATATGCAAAAGTGTAATTTTTTTCAACAAAAACAGCGGCACTCTGCATTTATAGTATTCTGTGAGAAATATTTACTATTAAAAGTTTTTGTGTTCACAGAATGAAAACAGAGTACTTCATCTTTTTAAATTGTGTAAGTGGATTTATTGTGTCAGTGACACTTTAAGTCCATCTGCAAAGGTGTCACCATCCATCCGTCTATTCGTTCATCCATCCAAACATCCGTCCATTGATGGATTCATACTTTAGACGCTTATCCCTAGTTTGGTCATGAGAGGAGCTAGTGCCAGTCTCCAGTGGTCAAAGAGCGAGAAGGTGTTAAACACTCCTTGATTTATATTTCTTATGCTGTGCCAGTTCATTTTTTTTATTTGAAAAGCTAAAAATAACAGTTGAACTTACATAAATACAGTCACGCTCAAACCTCTTCTTCAGATTCAATAGCACAGAGCTCTCAGAGACTTCTCTAAAAACATTCAACAAAATGGTGAATTAGTGCACACAGTTGAAATGAAACAATGTAGGTATGTGTTAATGTATAAACTTACTCTAGGTATGTAAGATCTTCTACCTCATCCAATTCGACTGTTATTTTATTGCCAGGCATCAAAACCTAAAGTAGACATAATTATAGACAATATGATAGCCTGAAAAACTCATCTCCTTTAAAGCTACCAGTATATAACTTTTAAATAATTTTTTTAAACATATTTATTAAAATTATTGTTCTGTCATAGCAGATAATCTGGCTAAAAAGACACAATCTGTGAAAAAATTCAGCTTCTCTGTCGGTGTAATTTTGCAGTCAGCAATAGTAGCTCAAGAAGGAGATCAAAGCTCCATTTTTTCCACATTATCTGTCTTACACCATGCTGTCACATCATGGTGACAGCATTACTAAATATGGATAAACATATTTTTGTAAAAGTTACATACTGGACCTTGAGAGGACCTCAGGTGGTCAGCCAGAGCCAACCTAAACAGCACCATCAGAACAGTAAAACGTGCCTCTGGTCAAAAAATTCAGCTATTTTTCCATGACTCGGCAAACACCAGGCACATGTGGCAAGGCATCTGGGCTATAACAGACTACAAGGTTGCTCCTTTATCCTGTGAGGATATTATAACTTTCTGAGTGCACTTAGCAACTACTTTGGATCCTTTGAAGCAGTCAATAACCCTCCTGTTCAAAAATCCACTTCATGAGGCAAACCATTTGGTCTAGGTTTATGTCAAGTTGTTGTAACAAAGACATTTTAAACAATGTCAACATTGCACTAAAAGTATAACTATTCACTGAATGACACTTAATGACAACAGTCATGAACATTCATGAAGATTCCATGTTCATAAAAGGTGACATGTTTATATATTTTCTATATAAATATATTTTGTACGCAACATCTGTTTTGTCATTGGAACCCTGACCTACCTGGGTACTTTTAATAGGGAGACCCAAGGCTATCTAATATAATTTGAGAAATGTACCAGTTGGCTATATGGCCACGTCCTCTGTCACAATCCGGGTTCTTTCCCCGTCTTACATTTATGACAGTGTCATGTCAGTGTTATGCAGAACTCTTCAGATAAAGCATTACTGAACTCTTTGTGTGGCCTCTCTGACAACATGCACAGTCTGTTCTGTCTCCATTTTGTTCAATTGTATAACAATCAATATTGTTCAACATTTGTCTATTTACTGCACAAATGTAGACATCTTAAGGTCTATTTTTTTTAAGCCAGAGTTAATTGACATATCTACCCACTCAATCAGTTCTCCTACATAGGCTGAACATTTTGGACTCATTACCAAGCCGTAATCCATAGTAGTGACATCCACCTCGGCTGTTGAGCATCCATTGTGACTCTCAGAGAAGAAAATTGGTGTTTGGGTCCCAACACCAGTAACTGGTAGTTTCTCTGGTTCTATCTAGCTGGGGAGGGAGAAGGTTAAAAATCTCACACCCTGCTTCCACTGCAGTGTGCAGCCTCTGGGGAATCCTCACCCCTTTTGGTTTGCAGAATTATTAGATGAACAGAACTCCCATGGCCATTTATCCCCATTGCATCTCTCCCTGAGGAGACTGTCCTTTTCCCCGAATCTCCATCTGGTATTTCTCAGCCTCAGCAGTACATCTATACCCAAGAACACCACAGTTGCACACACATAAAAAACACAATCCATAAATTTGTGAATTTGAACTGACAATAGATCTAGAATTTTAACATTTGTTTAATGAGAATGAGAATGTAAATAAATTTGATATAAGTTTCAGCAGAGTTGTAACATTTCAAATTTAAGATTTAATCTTTTTGTTTAAGCTCTTCACAAATGCATCCCAGTAAATTAATAAATATATTAAGCTCAGCCAAATAAACTGCCACTACTCCCAAATTCCACCAGAAATGTTGCAGAAGCTGTTGTTATTTTTGTTTGTTTTTTATATAATAGCGTAGCGCTGCATAAATACCTGCTCAGTTACATGAAGTTGTTTTTATTAATTGACACTGTAATACTAACCAATTTATTTATTTTTTCCCATTATTGAGCAGTCAGACCCAGCATTTTCACATTGATGTTCTCACACACATGATGTTATGTGTGTGAGACACACAAATCCAGAAGGGCAGCTGTTGCAAAGGTGGCATGAGCTTTTAAAATGTTGCGGTGGCAATTTTTGAAACTTGCCCAAATTGATATGGACAGTTGTTTTTTCCTTAATTAATGACATCATAAATTGAGACTTTTTTTTTTTGTTTAGCCAGGGTAATTTTGTCTGATAGTTGATTTCGTTTTGCTGACTTGAAACATAAAAGTTGCAGTATTTAACTTTTATGTAAAAACTTTTTACATATTTGTTATAGCTGTTACTATATCGTGACAGTATGGTATGAGACAGATCGTCTGTACAAAAAAAAAGAAAAAAAATCATGCTCCTCCACCTCTTCCCAGTGCTACAAATGCCATCTGCAAAAAAGTGTGACAAAAAAGCAAAATAGAGGAATTCCACAAAGGGGTAAAAACATTTAAAGGAATAGTAACAATACCTGTGTGGCAATTACCTGAGTCTCAAGCATCTCTTGGGTTGGATCTTCTGATTCCCAGTGTCCCCTGCTACCATGAGCCCTAGCTCGTCCATCATCATCATAGACTGTCTGATGGGGAAGCAAGTTTTCTGTCTGAAGCCAAGTCTGCAAATTATTTTTGCAGATAGTTGCAACTTATTATTAAATAATTTGTTTTTGATGCTTAGATGTCAAATCATCAGAAAAAATAGCTGTTTAAATACTGAAAATAGTATTTAAGATAGAATACACACCTGAGGGTCTCCAATCATCTGGTTGTTTCCAGTCCAGTGAAACATTGGCTGGGCAATAGTATTTAATCCATTCCCACCCATCAACAGTGCAACTTCTCGGTCTGCTTCTTCTTCATACAATGCACAGACACCTGTTTTTGCAAAACTTGTCAATTCATTTGAAGAACATTGAGATACAGACCTTTGTGTGTGGTCAGCCACTTGTACATCTGTATGTGCACTCTTGGGTTGTGCTAGTCCATTGCCTAACATTCCCACTGACATCTTGCTAAGTTTAATCTGAGAAGGTTTTAGCTTGTCTCTCGCACCACTGACTCCATCTTGGTTTTCTAACATAGCTCTGTTCTTTAATTCTTCTGAGTTGTTGAGAAACCTGTTTTCCACATCTTCATCTGATAGCAAATTTTCTGGCATTGACTCTTTTATGGACTTCAGGAGACTGAGCTCTGGTTTGGAAGGAAGTACCAATTTAGCTCCTGGGTTTGGGGGTTTGGTCTTGTAGGTAGTGTGTCCTCGTGATGAATTAGAAGGAACTGTCTTATGTGTCTCAGCTGTCTTTGCCTTTGCCAGTTTTTTCACTCTAGGAAGTACAACTGCATATTTGGCATGTAGTTCTTTATTGCTGACCATTGCTACTTCTTCTGTGGCATCTCCGCTGGTTTCCTGGGGTCTGGTTTTT
The DNA here is from genome assembly GCA_902982915.1 of Phalloptychus januarius. Taxonomy (NCBI): domain Eukaryota; kingdom Metazoa; phylum Chordata; class Actinopteri; order Cyprinodontiformes; family Poeciliidae; genus Phalloptychus; species Phalloptychus januarius. Next base: position 767,355 of record CADWAE010000172.1, read on the forward strand.
TCTTTCTTAAGTTTGTCCTCTCCAGAACTTTTGTTTTTTTGACTAGCTATCTTAGTTTTACAGACAATCCTCATAGCCACCCTGTGTCTAAAAACTTGGTCCCTAGATCTGCTGCTGCTTTGTTTTTGCTTTAGTGTTCGAAGCCAGCTGGTTATACCAACTGCTTTAGTCAGAGCATAAATCTTCTTACGTAAGTTTATTTTTCGTGGTATTTTCTTTTGAATCCAATCAGTCATCTTGAAAAAAGGTGTCACTCTTTTTCTTGGAGGTATCAAATGTGACCCTTCACCCACATCCCACTCTAAAGTTTCTTCATCAGAATTTATTACCGCCTTTCTCGTGTTGTGTCCAAGGGATGCCATTTTGGTTGTATCAAACAGTAGGCTCTGAGCCCTTCCTTTGACAGCTGTTTCATCATCCTGCTGCTCCAGAATAGCTTTGGTGTCTTCATTTTTTGCTTTTAGAAATATTATTTTACTTTGGTCTTCAAAACCTTTGTTCATTTTTGGCTTAGGTTTTTCTTGTTCTTGATCTACAACATTTTTTACTGAAGGGTCCGAGTCATTTATTGTTCCTGTTGTCTTTAGCATTAGTTCCTTATGTGGTGCATCTATGCTACTGATACAAGGGTCTTTCACAGGTTGAGCTGCTTCTGTTAAAGAACAGGGTTTATTTTTCAGTAGTCTCGTGTTCCCTTTTTCTTCTTTATTTTTTTGTTTGGTTTCTTTCTCTACTGTCTTTTTAACTGCTTTTCTCTTTTGCTTTTTCTCCCTCTCAACTTCCTTATTTGTCTTTACTTTTTTAAACATTTTGTGTGTTGGCTCTTTTACAGGCTTAGAATGAGGCTTTCTACAGTATTCAAGAGTCTTATGACAGGCAATATTTGTAATGTCCTTGTTTTCAGCCACATCTCTGACTGCCTCTAAAACGTCCTCCCTTCTTAGGTTGTGTCCTTTTTCTCTTAATGTAATATGTGTGAATAAAGATGCACTTCTGTTTAGCTTAACTCCCCCTTTGTCTGATTGTATTACACTATGAACATCCAGTGTGTCAGGCTCCTCAGTGCTTGCTTCATTCTTTGGGGTTGTTGTTGGACTCTCATTATCATTGTTTCCTTTGCTGGCCTCCACTGAGCTTCTCTCACTTTCTGCCAATGTGTAGCTTGCTTTCCAGGTTTTACTCAGGTCCTTTTTGGTAATCCTCTTTTCTGTACATGGTGGCACTTTTATGGGTAGTTTGTTGTTGATTTCAAACCCCTTTTCACACTGGGGCTGTGATCTTTGATTTAAATCTCCTGTCTTTCCTACTTGAGGTCTTTCTTTTATTTGTAAATTTATTTTCTTTCCATTTTGATTTGTAACTTATTTTTCTTCACCAGTCTTTTCTTGCTTGAGAGTAGATGAATCACTACTTTTTATTTGTTTCTCATTAGACATTTGAGAAAGGTGTTGAGATGGTTTTGAGAGTTTTCTGATGACCTTCTGTTGATTTCTATCTCTTGTCTTCAATCTTGTGACTTCAGTCGTAGGAAAACTTTCATTTAGTCATAAAATCAAATCATCTAAAAAGACAAAAATAAAAAATACAAACAGACCACAGATTAAAATATAAAAAATAAATTGAAAGACATCTTTAGTTGTTTTTCTAATATAAACACAAAGTCACAATAAAATTTTCAAAATAACATTGAAAAGGTTAGTGAAAAGCACTAGGCTGTCAAACAAATGTATTAAACTTAGGAAAATCAGGTCAGTACGCTGTTCCACAACTATGTTTTTTGACTCCTATTTTTTGGCAACTCTGATCAGAATTACATAGGTGCAGTGTTTGGCAAGACTTTTTCGCATTGTTTAACTGAACTTGAAAGCTGCAATACCTATCTCCAGAGAAAAAAAGTCAAGCACAATCTACATTTTCAAAAAGAAACAGAATTTATCCATCATGTCAAGTAATATTTAAATCTTCTTGTGCCAATACAATCCTCTCCTCCTTTTATGGTGCAGAAAATTACAGTAAAACATTGTTTTCAGATCAGTCTAAATGTTGTTACAAGATTCTGCAGTCTAGAAACTCACTTCAATTTAATATCTCTTACCAAACATCTCAGGTAAAATCCAGGTATAGCTGGGAGGCAGCAGAGTAGTCAGGCTTTTCCTTGATGGTTGTCGTAAATACATATATACACCCTCTCTCAATAGAGTTCTGAGGCACACAAAAATCCCACTCCCTTGCATCACCCAGAGGGTAAAGTATCACAAATTCAATACAGTGTGAGGAAAGGCCTGTGTTTGCACACAATAAGGATACATGTGAGCTGCTTTGGACGAAGCACACAAAGTGCCTTCTAAATTATTAAATTCCATCAGCCGTCTGCTGTTCATATGACCAGATGGTGAATACTTGAGGAAAGGTGAGAGGTGCTACTGGAGAAACCAGCAATATGTGATGAAAGAGAAGATACAAAGCCTAAGACAGTGAAGACAGAGGACTGTTTTTTAAGAACTGCACAGTATTCATTTGTTCTTATGTAGTCTTTTAGTACTATTAGTCATTTAGTACTATGTAAAGTACTAAAAGACTAATACTATTTTTGGGGTTTTTTTTACAGGACGCATGTCCCCATTTACATTAACTTGCTGCTGTGACACTAGAATTTGTTATGAACTTTTCATAACATTTAACATACCTAAAACTGTGAATTAATAAGGTTCATTAAAATTTTTGGATAGTGTTGCCTGAAATTTCTCAAAATGTTACATTGTAAAAATGTTTTAGGAACCATTTAGGGGACATGAATGTCTTGGGGCAAATCCAAGGCTAGGAAAATTTCCATCAAATATTTTCTTGCAGCTCTTCATTTGGGTCCTTTTCTGCTGGATTCTAATTTTTTGTTTGAGGTTTTCAATGCGCTTTTGTTTGGCATCTTTGACTTGGTAGAATGAGAAGGTAAAAAGGAGATGACAGTGGGAGGGTGAATGGAGTCATCAGTTTTGTTTTCTAAATGCTCATTATATACAGGAAAATCTCCAATTCATTTCATGAAATGTCTTGCTCCTATTTGTTCACAATCTTTCAAACATTTTGAATAAGAACTATTTCCTTCCTCTAACTTTGATGGTGCAGACTTTGCACATTCCTTGAAGCAACTTCAAAGGAATGAATGATGATTTTGACTGTAATCTTTTGTCAAAACTGGAACGAGAACTGATGCTCCATTTGCAAGCCAAATCCCACATCTTCTGGAAGTTGTGGTGAACGACTAAACATGAAATCAGAAATTTAATCAGGTAAGTTCTTATTTACAATAATGCAGCTGTCCACTAGCATGTTATCGTCCTTGCTCAAATTATTTAAAAGCTGTAAGAAAACGTCTGATCTTAATATACCTTTTTTTTTTTTAAATTAGTGGTTGTTATGGTGAATAATGTATTGTTGCTCTATTGATTATGGTTTTAACTGTGCAGGCAAACAAGCTTAACTCAAGGTTAAGATATGGAGCTTGAAGATATTAGCTGTTTAACAAGGTAATTTGTTACATACAAACCTTTCTACCACAGACATGACACCAGACAAAAAATCTTAAGAAAAACATATAATTGTGGATAAGAAAACTACAGTGTAAAATTTCATACAACTGAAAAATATCAGGTTTCATAATCAGTTTGCTACAAAAGTATATTGCAAGATGATGCTAAAATACCAAGCATTCAAACACACAGTACCAAAATATTTTCTAGTGTGATCTAAATAGCAGCCAATCCCAGTTAAAATAGGCACAGTTGTCACAGACATAATACAGTATATTACAATTTTCAATTATCATTTACAATTACATTCCAAAATCATATCAATTATTGCTGGCTTAAACAGTTTACAAAATAATAACAATAATAATATTCATAAAAATAAACCCTAGACAAAGTTCCCCCCAAAAGAAGAACAGTGTGCTGAGCTGTAGTGCACAAGTACCTGTGATCAGATTACCTTACAGCTAACAGGAAGGGGTGGGACTGAGCATGTAGTGTGAATCCCCATTTTTTAACAAAGAATCTATTTTTCCCCCTAAAAAGTAACCGTGTAATTTAGGAACGGCCCTTTTTTCAAATTCATCTTATGATTACAGAAAATCATAAATTCTGAAAGGGAGAAATCATAAGACAAAAAAGACCTACATTTGAAAAGCCATTATTAAAATTATGTCCCAAGTAAAACCAAAAAAATAGTAAATTAAAAATTGGTTCACTGCATGAACGTTATTAGAGAATGTGTCCATACAAAATTACCTAGTGTCATGTTAAAAATTACTTTGTGTGAAAAATATAGTATAGTACATTTTTAAAGTATATATTTTTAAATTTAAGCATCAAGCTAATTCATGTACATCACTACAGTATACATACAGACAAATACTGGCAAAAAAAACAACATAAAAACAAACATCTTAGTTAAAAAAAAAAAACAACAAAAAAAACACTAAAAAAACAAAAAACTTCAAATTTATTTTTTTCCAGACTTACTTTTACCACAATCCAGGTATCCATTGCATCTATGAGGACTGATCACAACTGGTTTGATGGACTCGGATTGTGGGCAGGAAAAGGAAAATATTTTATGTAGTTTCCAGCTGGAAGTGAGTCACCATGCCAAGGAGACAATGTTTAAGGCATAGGCAGGCAGAGTTTCTGGACTCATCCTTCAGTCTGCTGCATCCTTATGGCACTCAAACAGCTGCAGCACTGAGAGCCTTTTGGCCTCCATTTAAAGTGGCTCTTAGAAGGATCAGGAATCAGTAGTGGTTGTGTGTGCCAAGCAGGAGGTTAGAGAAGCTGTGTGACTGCAGTGCACTTCATACATTTTAGTGGGTTTATTCTCTAAGAAGATAAAAACAAAACTTGACCAGTTAATTATCCAAAATGCACAAAATACGAGAATAATTAAACAGTCTTACCTGAGCAGTTGAGAACCTGATCTCAGGCAATAGCACTCTTCACATTATTCTCTGGGAAGGCCCTTTAGACAATCCACAAAGAGTTTCAACCTTAACACTGACTATTCTGTATTTAAGTACAGTAACATTTACTGAATGATGAAGGGAAAAAAATAAATAAATAAATCACGTTTTTACTCTAAAGTACATCTGAAAAATATTCGGTGCTTTATCCTTTTCCATATTTTGTAATGTAATTTAAACTGGATTAAGGTAATTTTGGAAACTTTATATTCAAATAATTAGACCTCAAATTATTCATACCCTTGGCAGGGTTTATATAAAAACCCATTTTTTAGTTCATACAAGGAGTGTGCCAAGAAGGAAATGGCAATACTCATCTCAGTTGTGGTCTTTTTTGAAAAAATAACAACAAAACCAAAATCAAAAGAATAAAAGAGAGGATAAATATGTTACTACTAAAAGGGAAACTGGAATTCCTGCTGTTACTTTGATTAACATATATGCACCTCTTATTCATGATAGGGTTTCTTAAAATGCTGTATGAACTTATATCTGCAGATAATGAAGAAATTTATTCAGCAAGGGATTTTAATTTCACCCTAAATAAATCAAATTTGAGAAACAAGAACAAGGAGCAGACAGAAGAGGAGCCAACTGTCAAAGCTAATTAATAGAGCTGCAGATGTTTGATGTACGATGGGATCTTCATCCGGTTAAGAGACAATACATTCTAGTCTCCTCCACACTCAATGTACTCAAGGGTATTTTTTTTATATAAATATGAAAGATAGATTAGATAACTGCAAAATGGGAACACTTGATTTACCTGATCATTTCACTGTCTTTATCAATATAAATTTACCTAAAAGGAACAAAACACTCTGGAAAATAAATGTGAGCATCGAAACAACCAAGAAATGGAAGAAGAAATTAAGAGACACGTTTGTTGCATATAAGAAAATAATGTATATGGATACAATTAAATCAGTCACAAGTGAAAAAGTAAGCACAAGGAGATGCACTGAAACCAGATAACCCCAGGTAGCTGTGGTTTCCAGAGTGAATGGTAAGAGAATGTTAAAGCTGAAGTGTATAACTTTTAGAAAAGAACATATTTGTTCAAACTGTCAACAAGCTGTGAAAGTATGGAATTAAAACAGGTTATCTGTGAAAAAACCAAGTTCCTCTGCTTCTTCTCTATGTTCCCATTGCTAACTAGAAACAACCAATTAGCCAGTAGAAGTGTCTTATTACTGATTACTGATATTACTTGATCAAATATTCAATTTATTTGATCAAGAAATCCCATGGAGATTAGAAATCTGCATTGCAAGAGAATCCTGACCAAGTCTTGTACCTAATATGCTGATGGTGGAGAAAATAATTTATTTGCCGTCATCAGTGGCCACGCTAATTAGTCTGAGCATTCAGGTTCTGCAAGCCTCTTGTTTTGGCTGGGAAACTACTGTATTTCCTGCCGTTTTAGTATTTTCCGGTAATTTTCCAGTATTGGAGCACAATAATTTCAAATAAGAATTAATGTGCCTCTCCAAACTGAATTAAGGCACTAGCCTCGTGAGAACTACCACCTGCAGTGCCCGGGGAGGCAGTTCTTGTGAGGCTAGTGCTGACAGTGGAAACAAACCAAGCGTTGTGTCAAAAAGTGATGGTCTCCCAAATACATCTGCCAAACAAAGATGTGTAACACCTAACTAAAGTGTTACACACCTAACTGTGATGTCAACCATCGTGTGTGGTTGACACCACTGCCTGTCAAAAAGGCAGTTTTGACTGCCTGTCAAAAGGATTGACAGTTTAACTAAAGACAAACCAAAACTTTAAACAGTCTCTAGACTGTCAATGTTGGATTTTTGGGATCCATCCATCCATCCATCTTCTGCCGCTTATCCGGGGTCGGGTCGCTGGGGCAGCAGCTTAAGGAGGGAGGCCCAGACTTCCCTCTCCCCAGCCACTTGTTCCAGCTCCTCCGGGGGAATCCCGAGGCGTTCCCAGGCCAGCTGAGAAACATAGTCCCTCCAGCGTGTCCTGGGTCTTCCCCGGGGCCTCCTCCCGGTGGGACGTGCCCGGAACACCTCACCAGGGAGGCGTCCAGGAGGTATCCTGACCAGATGCCCGAGCCACCTCAACTGGCTCCTCTCGATGCAGAGGAGCAGCGGCTCTACTCTGAGTCCCTCCCGGATGACCGAGCTTCTCACCCTATCTCTAAGGGAGAGCCCAGCCACCCTGCGGAGAAAACCCATTTCGGCCACTTGTATCCGGGATCTCGTTCTTTCGGTCATGACCCAAAGCTCATGACCATAGATGAGGGTAGGAACGTAGATCGACCGGTAAATCGAGAGCTTCGCTTTTTGGCTCAGCTCTCTCTTCACCACGACAGACCGGTACAGCGCCCGCTTTACTGCAGAGGCTGCACCAATCCGCCTGTCGATCTCCTGCTCCGTTCTTCCCTCATTCATGAACAAGATCCCGAGATACTTAAACTCCTCCACTTGGGGCAGGACAACCCCTGACCCGGAGTAGGCACTCCACCCTTTTCCGGCTCAAGACCATGGCCTCGGATTTGGAGGCACTGATTCTCATCCCGACCGCTTCACACTCGGCTGCGAACCGCTCCAGCGAGAGCTGCTGATCATGACCTGATGAAGCCAAGAGGACCACATCATCCGCAAAAAGCAGAGATGCGATCCTAAGACCACCAAAACGAATCCCCTCAACACCCCGGCTGCGCCTAGAAATTCTGTCCATAAAGTTAATGAACAGAATCGGTGACAAAGGGCAGCCCTGGAGTCCAACTCTCACCGGGAACGAGCTCGACTTACTGCCGGCAATGCGGACCAGACTCTGACACCTGTTGTACAGGGACCCGACAGCCCATATCAAAGGGCCCGGTACCCCATACTCCCGGAGAACCCCCCCCAGGACTCCCCGAGGGACGCGGTCGAACGCCTTCTCCAAGTCCACAAAACACATGTAGACCGGTTGGGTGAACTCCCACGCACCCTCCAGGACCCTGCTGAGGGTGTAGGGCTGGTCCAGCGTTCCACGGCCAGGACGAAAACCACACTGCTCCTCCTGAATCCGAGGTTCGACTATCTGATGGACCCTCCTCTCCAGGACCCCTGAATAGACCTTGCCAGGGAGGCTTAAGAGTGTGACCCCCCTGTAATTGGAGCATACCCTCCGGTCCCCCGGTCCCCGTTTTTCAGATAATTTACCAAATCCATTATAAGCTTTATTTGCCACAATGAATCACACATTGCCACCAGCAGATGTCACTGCAAAAAGTGGATGCAATGCCATAAGTCTCTCACAGTTTTAAGCCAGCTAGATAGATTTACTCATGAGATCTTAAAAGTAAACAACAAATAATCCTTTAAGAAAATACAAGTGACTATTAATTTCTTCAAAAAATAATATTGATGGATGCAGGGCAGATACTTACGTCTGGTCACCCTCTAAAGACTTTTGGATCTCCTGTAGAACCTCTGGAAAAAGACATTAGACAAGTTAAATCTTTGTGTTAGTCCTGGAGCAGCAGCTTAATCACAGAGGGAAGCTGCTCACTATAATGAAAGTATATTCAATATTTCTTAGGGAAAAGATTTAGTCTCATTGCCAATATGAAAAGCACATGCTTCAATATTTACCAAAAGAAGAATGAAAAAGGGAGAGAAATAAGATTCTGTGTTGAGGAATTTTAAGTTCCATGTTTCATCACACTCTTCACTATTTCAAGGACTTACTTTCATCATTCAGCAAAGCATGCTCCATAACACGTCTAGCTGCACTTTCTAGAATACACAATCAGACAAATAGAGGATCCTTCACATCAGTACAGTCACAAGCATGATGAGTGTATGACACTAAATAAAAAGAACTTTTCAACAACCACATTAGTCAACAACAACAATTGACTCTACACTACACCCAGACACACAGTCATTAGAAGCCAAATGCAAATGAAGAATTGGTGCGTGAAATTAAATTACCTGTGTCCTCAGTGTCTTGTGTACTTCTAGATGAAGAAAAAAAAAGACAAATATGAGCAATGATCCAGAATCGAAAGGGAAAATGGGGAGAGAGCTTGTACCTGAGGGCTGATAAGGCTCCTTCAAGCTTCGGTTGATGTTGGTTGGAAAGGACTGGAGGAAGAGGAGCTTCAACCAGACAGCGAGGTTCCACCAGGTAGCGAGTTGACAAAGAGAATCGTTCAAACTCAGATGGAGACATCAAGTAAAAGCCTGTAAAAGGGCAAGTTCCTAGTGATTAGTAGACCCTAACAGCAGTTTTCTTACACATTTCAGAATTCTAACTTTTGTCCATCTTTTTTCTGTCAACAGTTTTCGGCCAGGTTTTCTCCAAGAACTACCACATACATTTTAGGTCTTCCCAAGAATGAAGGAGGAAGGCTTAATGTATCCTTGCTGACCCTAGCCATCCTCTTTACAAGTTACAGCCATCAGTTCACAAATGCATGGTGATAACATGCAACACAAAAGGTTACAAGAATTCATTGGTCCCTGTTAGTGTTAACCTCAATAACAAAATTTGAGATGATAAACCCAGGCAGAGGCTGTAGCAGTCTACAACTGTATTGTGTGTATTATACATGTTGCAGTTATTATTGTCATTTTTATTGTGCTTGTAAATTTTTTGTTTACTCTCCCTTTGAGACAATAAAGTTTCCTTTTCAGATGTGTGGTTATTTAGGAATTGACTGCTTAAATGAAACATTTTTACAAAAAGGCACCAGGTTTCAGACTCAACCATTGGTCATTGATATCCAGATTATTTGGAGGGGGAAATCCTCAGATGAATCAGATCTGCTGAAACTGTTATTCTGTTGTGTACCTACTAGTCTACAGCAAAAAAATTGCATTTCCTGGATCTTCAAATGAAGAAACAAAACCAAAAAAAAGGTGCAAAATATGCAACACCTAGTAAAACAGCAGTTCAGCTTAAAAGCCTATTGTAGAAAGCTTAGTAGGAGCACAGAGTTAGAGGTAATCCAGTGATCAAGGAGAGGTGCAGTAACACACTCCACCTTAACTCTTTAGAAAATGAGAATCCTGGCAGGGGACAATATTTGGGTCCGTTTCATTTGGTCAAAGCCACTGGTGTGGAAGCTTAAAATCTAATGGCCCCAATTCTCCCCATGTGTACACACACTGCTTCCTGTCTTCACATCAATAAAATGAGCACACAACCCTTAGATGGTGTCTCGTTTCCTTTCCCATCTCTGATGTGTGAATAAATCAATTCCAGAATGTTTTCTTCTCTAGGATAAATGACAGCCTTTAAGCTTTAAGTGTGGTTGAAGTTTTCAGATATCACCATTTAGCCTCAAGCTATGAATAAACAACTTTTTTTTTAAATTGTCTGATTTCACAGATTATTTGATAGCATATTGTGACGACATGCTGAGAATTTTAACAAATATGTAAAAAACTTTTTGGTAAAAGTTATATACTGCAGATTTAGTTATCCTTTCTTGACAGAATGTTATCAAATTTAATACCATAGATGATAACCATTGACAAAATCTCATCACTGGACAACGTACTAAATACCAAGTGAATTTGTATTAATTATTTGGCATATATTAGAACTTAAGAAGGAAACGGCATCTCAGGTCAAAAATCAGTAAAGAGAAGCATATTTACCCTGGCCTTGCTTGGTGAAAACACAGGAGGCGATGCCACTGACATCCTCCCGTCGGATGCAGGGGTACCTAATCTGCATTTTAATATGTGGGAGTGACAACACATGCACGTCACCCTGATTGGTTAGAAAAACCAATCCGCTCTCGCCATAGTCCTCTGTTCGGTTGCTGCCAAACCAGGCCACACCCACTCTCCGCACCCTGGACCCATCCACAGCAGTCAGCTTAAGCTTCATCTTAGAGCTCAACTTTGGCAGAGTGAAAACCTGAACACACAAAAATACAGCAAAACTTTCAACAGCAATGTTGAAAAATGTTGAAAATGGGTCACTGTTTTCAACATTTCCAGATCAAATATTTACACTAGAAATAATATACTTATTTTTCATCAAGCAAAAAACTTTATTTGGTGCTGAGATTCGGTAAAAACAAAAGGGATGTAGTGACCAAGTTTACAAAGATGGACGACGAAACTATATTTGAAACTTTTGAAGTTTTCTATTTGAGAAGATCAATTTGTAAAAGGAAAGGGATATAAACATCCCTCTTAGTGAATGGTTAACTGTTGATTAAAAAGAGAGCAAATTAGTGGTATGAAGGAGTGTTTTCAGCATGACTGGAACAGTTTGGTAAATAGATCATAGCACCCATTGAGAAGCTATGTGCCAACTAAAAGTGGTACAGCCCAAGTTAAACACGGACACTATTGGATTCCCCCAGAGGAGCTTGCCCAAGTAGCTTGAGAGAGGAAGAGAAGTCTGGGTCTCCCTGCTTAGGCTGCTGATCCACAACTCGAAATCTGATAAGCGGCATATGATGGGTGTAAGGCGCGTAAAAATCACAGCATGCAAACAAAAAAATTATGATTTTACTGTCCCATCATGACTTGCCATAGCAAGAATTATTCATTGGATTGTCAGCTACACAGCTTTCCATTTCCCTTCTCCTGACAAAGCCCATTAAGTTAAACTGTGTATCATGTGTTCCCCTCTGACCTTGAACTGCTCCTCAGAGATGACCAACACATGGTGTGAACCAAGCAGGTCAGGTGAGCGAGCCAGGTCATGGGCCGTCTCTAAAGGTTCAGGCAGTGGAGCCCCGTGACCATCCAACACCACAATCCCAACCACTGGGGCACGGTGCATCAGCTGGATCTCCTTAGCTGAATAAATGAGATAAGCGTTATACAGCCAGAGGTAGAAGAACACTTTGCAGTTCTGTAAAAACACTCACCTGGTTGTGCAGTGAGAGCTTCATCTGCTCTGTGCTCCACAGGAGGGATGTAGAGAATGTATGCAAACACTGTTCCACCGTTAGTTCCTGCCCACAGGGAGGGGGTGATGTGTGAACCTACAAAATGATGACAAACCATGTCTTAAAACCAACTGAATAAAAAGGTCATACTTCTGGCTATTGCATACTCAGTTTCCTCCTCTTTGTCAATAACTCTAAGGTCTGGCCTTCCTTTCAATTGGCTGGCGACAGGAATTCCACATTCAGATGTCATAAGTGTATTTCCTACACTCTCCAAAATAACCAATACCAAACCAGTGTCTTTGTGCATAAACAGAGCTAAATTTGATCAGTGTTTGGGATCAATACTTACTATCTGACAAGAAGGTGTCAGCGAAGTATAGAGTTCGAACAAGACCAGTGAAGGAGTCATCTGAGGACCGAGCTTCAATCTTCCTCTGGACAGGAGCCAGCTCCATCTCAGCAAGTTCAGCCTCAAGACGAGCATTTGCCTCCTGAATCTGTTTAGGGAGAAATCTCAGGCATAAATAACAGCAAAGTGCTGTGTTGGATAAAGTAAAACAGTGTTGGTCCAGTTAATGCTACCTTGTTGGTATTGCTGATGTGATGTTTTCTCAAGGAAACTCTGCTGCGTCTGATTCTTCTAAATGACTGTCGCAGAGACTTTTTTATGCTCTTTACCCTGGACAGAGGTCCCTCCATTGCGAGCTGGTCACTGGGATTTAATGTGCACCTGTAATTTAGAGCACCAACGGAAACGTGAACAATAAAATTTCCTTCAAAACAAACCATGAGAACCTCAACAGGTGACATTAGAACAATAAGAATGCCACTAAACAAAGGGAATGCATTGATAACAACAACACTGCCTGTAACATGAAAACAGTAATTTTGCAGAGTTGGAAATGTAGAAGTGTGTTCTATTGTGACTGTACACAAAATACAAAGTCCCTGTGGTCTAGTCAGGAGTTCTAGAGAAGGTCAAGCCTTGAACCTCATTTCTGGTGAGATTTGGACTCTGCCAAGATTGCCCTTTGTCACCGATTCTGTTCATAATGTTTATAGGCAGAATTTCTAGATGCAGCCAAGATGTTGAGGGGATCCCTTTGAGCGTCTTCATCTTGGACACTCAGGTGAAGAGAGGTGTGGAGCTGTCTGTCCACTGACCGCAACTTGGTGGTGAGTTGGCTCTGGTGGGGGGCGGAGGGGATGCCAGTAAGTGAGGGTCTGCTGGGAATGTCTGAGTCTCCTATGAGATGGAGCTTTAACTCCCATCTCCCGGAGAGCTTTGAACACACCTCGTGGACTCCTCCCTGGTGAGGTGTTCCAGGGAAGACCCAGGACACGCTGGAGGGACTATGTTATGTTCTTGGCTTGTCTGGGAACACCTTTGGATTACCCCGGAGGAGCTGGTCCAAGTGGCTGGGGAGAGGGAAGCCTGGGCCTTTCTTCATAGGCTGCTACCGTGACCCGACCCCGGATAAGTGCAAGAAAATGTATGGATGGTAAAAACACTGTAAGCTGTTTGGTTTTATGAATTTAAATAAAACATTGTCACACAGATGTTGCCATGTTTATGCTGCAATGCATTCTGTGTAAATTACATACGTTAGGCCTGATTGTGCTAGACAAGAGCAATGTTACGTTACGTTAAGCCCTTATAATTTGAATCTTGAATTCCTGCATAAAATTGCATCTTCAGTCCATTTAAGACAGTTAGATTGTAGGTGCAGAGCCAGGTATTAATCAGTATTAAAAAAAACAACTAATGGAAAGCACAAATGCTACACTAAATATATCACAAACAAATGCAAATCACTCATTCTTCTTCTTCTGTACTTACTTGATAAGAACATTGTTCTTCTGTAGGTAATCATACACGCCAAAACCATGGCTGGTTCCAAAAGCTACCAGCTTCCACTCCGAGTGTAGATTGAGGGCTGTGACTACAGCAGGAGGCTGGCACTGGACCACAGAGAAAGGCTGGAACCCTGGTGGGAAAAGCACAGGCTCCTCACGAACATCCAGTTGGGTGTGGCCCTAGAAGACAAGAGGCAATAAAACCGTTGTAACATATAGTCACAGATATTTTGAGTATTTCCTCACTGTATGAAATTAGATTTGTAAGCTTTGTAAGCACATTTGTGAGTAATTTTGTTTTTTTTTTTGTGTCTAAAACCACAAAGAAACATTTGTGTGACTCGTCCTACCTTCCAGCGGAATCCCTCTTGTCCCTGCAACAAATCCACAACTTTAGCCTCCACTCTCTGCTCTGCTGCCTCATCATTCAGCTCCAGCATCAGAATCTACAACCACAAAAAGCCAGATATACAGAAACATGGAGGTTTAAAAACAAAAAGGAAAAAAGAAAAAAGAAAAGCAGATGTGGACACTAAGAAATCCATCTAGTAGACACTGGTTTGGCACTAAATTCATTATGTGTGTTTCATGAACACAAGATGCCTCAAACATATTTATTTTCCTCAGATTGATTTAAGTTATTTAAATAACAGCACTTCTTTATTTACCGTATTTTGGCACAGTCACCCAAAATCAAGTTCAGGCTATATTTATTTAAAAAAAAAAAACTGTCAAAGTCAGCTCCAACACTGGGAGATTGACTTTGTATCCTAATTGGTATTGATACACAGTTCAATACCAATTAGGATACAAGAGTACAAGGACTGGTAGATTATAAAATACGAATTTCGGTTAAAAAAAAAAAAAAAAAAAAAAAAAAAAAAAGTTATCTAAAGAAAACAGTGAGTTTTATTTTAATCTTGACTCTTTGACTCTGATTTAATCTCTCATGCTAGTCAGATAACAAGACAGGCTTGCTATCTGACTAATGAATACATTCATAGATCTAGTCTGCTGTTACTGATTATTACCTGCCTTCTCCACAGGTCCAACAGGAACCAGTGTAAACAAACCTATCATCTGATGGCCTGGGTTTAAAAAAAGAAATTAAAAAAAACAAAAATAAATTTTCTTTTTAATGGCTTGATTAATAAAACCCACAATCAATTCTTAGTGACCAAAATGTGAAAACATGGTAGGTTTGATTAAAACTAGAACAGCTCAGATTAGAAGGAATACAGTTTTATTTGTTGTCAGTATAACTTGAACATCAGATGAATCATAATTTAATGTATTGAGAAGTTAAAAATATCAGATTGTTAATGTACTTCAACTCTGTAAGAAAATCAGCCACATTTTTTTAAAATTAGAAATGTTTCATCATCACATTGAGCTCATGTGATTCCAGCTCCAGAAAAGTGAAGGTCTCTGGACTTGCTGAAGGTTTTCTGCTCAAAAGAGTTCCAACTCGCAGACAGGGAGACGGATACTGATGAGACATTATACAACTCAGAGGCTGCAGGAAGAACCACTGCAGCAGCAGTTTACCAAAATCTGGAAACACATTGGAATATATTAAGAAAGTGTGGCGCCAACACGCAATTCTGACACTTTTAAGTTATTTGCAACATCATGGCTAAAATTAGCACATATATATTCAGCACTGCATTACAAGTAGTATAGTATTTTAATACAAAAATCATCGTTAGCTTACCCTGCAGCGTTTAAGCCAACTGCTTTCCTCCCGCTGCAAGGTCAGCTGTTGTCCTTGTCACAATTTGTTGAAGTCTCCGAAAAATCACAATCAGGCTATAAAACAATAGCTCAGCTCTCTCTTCTTCTTTTGTACCAGAAAAACAACAACTCGCGTTAAGTCACATGGTAATGAAGCACAGCACATGGTGCCTGGAGGCGGGGCACTAAAACCCCCACTGCCAGGAGGGGGCACCCTGCTGCAGACCGAGCCGGTGTTCCATCTTTATGTGCTACTCATGAAGCCGTCCTACCATGTGGTAATGCGTATGTGCACATCGATGCTACGTTACATACTGCTAAATCAGCAGATTTCTTATCAATACATCCTACCTGTGGAAGTTTCGTTTCGTCCATTTTATTTAATCAAATATTAAGGTTAGCTTTATCTCATTTATTTTATTTATACCTGGCTTCATGACCCTGTTGCTGTACTTTAAAATAGTTTAGTTTAATAAGATTCTTTTTCATTAAACAGTGCTAATTAGAGCATGTCGGTAGTGATACTATTTGGGATTGAGGCTGTGTAATAGCGATGTAATATTAGGGTATATTAAGCCATCCATCCATCTTCTATACTCCCTTTTTCCCTTAGTGAGGTCGGGAGGTGCTGGTGCCTGTCCCCAACTAAAGTTCCGGGCGAGAGGCGGGGTACGCCCTGGACAGATCGCCAGTATGTCGTAGGGCAACAGAGACAGACAAGACAAACAACCATGCGCACACACACACACACAGGCACACCTAGGGAGACTTTGGAGAGGCCAGTTAGCCTGACAGTCATGTTTTTGGACTATGGGAGGAAGCCGGAGTACCCGGAGAGAACCCACGCATGCACAGGGAGAACATGCAAACTTCATGCAGAAAGACCGGGGCCGGGACTAGAACCCAGAATCTTCTTGCTGCAAGGCAACAGCTCTACCAGTTGAGCCACTGTGCAGCCCGGGTATATTAAGCATATCATATAATTTCAGGTACACAGTGACCTGCAGATTGGTGGACACATTGTGGCTGTGCTGCATTTGATAATGGACTGCTATGCTATGTATTAATGCACAAAAGAGTTGCAGTGATCTGTATTTGAAGATGTCTGTGTTTAATTTAATTCCAGTAAAATCTTGATTCCCTTATCTGATATCGTTTTATTCTTATAAACACCTTTGTATTTAAAATATTTTTTAAAACTTAGGATGTTCTAATAAAAGGATTAGTGCATACATCTACAGCTTTTGATTTTAAACGTGTATGATATTCAGATGAAGGAGGTGATCTTGTGGTTTCTTCATATGTATAAATTGTTCCAATGCTATGTTAAGCATAACTCCTTAGCTTCCACTGCAGTCCTGTCACTCAAATAATGTTATCCAATGTATTTAACATTAACACAACCCACTATAGTTTTTGATTTGTAAACATAGGAGTTTTGGACGTGTGGCACCGACATATAGACATAGCTACCTATTATGTGACAGGAAAATTTGACAAGGAAGCAATGATTGTCAGAACACCGGGTCTGTGGAAACGCCGAGCTCCTGAAGTAGAGCCATTGGAAAGGGGTCATTATATTGGTCTATAATTACAGCCTTCATTTTATTTCCACCTTTGTAGAAAGTGGCATTATTTTAGCAGTTTTCATATGGTCTTTCATAAATAACAGATTGCATGTATATGTAAATGGCTCAGAAATCAAGTCTATATGTCCTTAATAAATTTCATATTCATGGCACTTTGATGTTTTGTTTGGGGACTTTGTACAAACTGTATTTCACTCTTGTCCTGTCCACTTTATCAAGAAAAACACCATTAACATTTTCAACTATTGCTGTTCCAACATTATCTTTAACCTTGGAGATGTGCCAAGGTGTTTAATAAATTTGAACAATGTTATGTGTGTCATCACCTGTCCTGCAGTGCCAGCAACAGTAAGGTAGCCACTATATTTGCATAGATGGATCTTCTGGATTCCAAGCCTTGGGTCATCACTGTATGGGTCGAAGCAGCCAACCTATAAAGAAATAACACAACCAGGATGTTCAGAACCATGCGCGTGCATATACACACACAAAACTAAAGAGAATTAAGAGAGATCAAAAACCAAACAGTTATGTTTTTGGATGGTGCCTGTATCATCCAAACTTCTTTATTAGCCAAAAACTGACATGTGGCATAAACATTGGGGTTCAGAGCATAAAAAAAATATTAAAACCTCTAAAATATCTAGCCCCAGAAAGAACCCACGCATGCACAGAGAGAACATGCAAGCTCCATGCAGAAAGACCCCAGTTCGGGACGAGAATCCAGAACCTTCTTGCAATCGCTGCACCGTGAAAAGAATGTAAAACATTGTTAGATCAGAACATACAAGTCTTTCCATAGAAAGTTTCCATATTAGTACCCCAGCCAGCAGAGTAGAAAAAGCCTTCCACTGGATATCTGCTAAATCTCATTCTAAAGAAGCTAAATGTACATTGCAGAACACATAACCTTTCGGAAGGGTGGCCACTCTCCTTCAGCACTTTGGCTCATGTTGTCATTAAGGTCAGCATCTGCATTGAACACTGTCGCTGTGGACAGCTTGTACAGAGGATACAGGCAAACTCCTGATGCATCCCAAAAGCGCACAGTTCCATCCTCATGTCTGCATGAACCCATAAAGAATGTACTGTTAACATCATGTACAGTATTTTAAGGTGGATTTGTGGAACATGTGAAAGAAAGAAATTAACTGACCCAGTGAGCAACAGGTCCCTCTGTGGAGGATCTGGGGCCAGGTTCTGACCTCCCGTTATCGGCCACGGCTAACAGGAAAAAAGGAAAGTCCATCATGTTAAAGGAGGAAAAATATGACTATAGAATATATTGCACAATTTAAGTTTTTCCATCAATGAATGAAGATCTGTTGCTCAAAAAGCTTTTCAATATTACAGGAAACTCTAGTTTATTGAAAAAAAATCTTGGATGAAACAGGCTTTGACACAATAATTAAACAGATCACGATTAAATTCATGAAGGAATAAAAATTACTTCCTGCAACATGGGCACCTTTTTTGAGTACTGAGTGTTCTGGACCACTCCAGCAGCAATAATCCTTTCCCATAGTTTAAGGGGAATGGTAGACACATGGTGGGAACAGGTGATGGCTGAACTGTGGAGTGGAACCAGGTAAGGTGTCTGAATAACAGGCCAGCCTTCCGTCTGCAGGTCGATGACAACCAGCTCCTCTTCCACCAGTACCACGAGCGCGCTGGGCTCTCCTGCAGAGACACGCAGAGATTCTCAGAACCACACCAAGCTGAGGGAGCTTGAGAGAAATAACCATGTTTTAATCAAACTGAAAACATTTGAATGCAGATCAAGAAGCTTGATCTGTTTTTGCCTACTCTATGTATATGTTTCAGTTTTGATCAAACCACCCTTTCTTCTGTACAAAAGAAGAAAGGGTGGTTTCTTTCTAAAATGACATGTCATGCAAAATCCACTTTTTTAACCCTTGAATACATTTTTGTGTCCTGAGTGTCTAGGAATGTAAAAATTTGTATTTATATATCTTTGTATTCTTTTTGGGCTATATTTTTAACTCTGTTCATTTTTCTCAATTGCCTGTTCTTGTCTAGAAAAGCCCATTTATTTTAGACACAAGTCAATTGCCTGCTAAGCAGTTTTGTGAATCTGCCGTTTTTTCCTTGCATTGATTTTGTAGTCCAAGTTCAGTTATGCCCAAGTTACATGTAGATAAGTCAAAATATTCCGTTCTAGCGTGTGTTAACGTACAAGATTCCTTAAATCATCCCTGGCCTCTTCAAAGTGTCTGGTTCAATTTTATTTTTCTCGGGAATGTTTCCACATCAATGGGGAAAGTCTGTTTGCATGGAGCACTTGAGGAGGAGTGCTTCAGCATCCTCTTGTAGTAAAGAGGGATTTTCCAAAAGACTTTGCCTGATTGAGGAGTAAGTTCCTACTCTATATGGAAATGAGGTTCACAGCAAAGCAGTAAGCATGAATTTTGTGTGTTCTGGCCATTAGTTTGACAGTTGGCCTCTTGATATAACTGTACTGCGTGATTTGAATATAATTATTTGGCTTTGTTTTTTTTTTATTTTTGTATTGTCAAACACATGACTCAAATGTATTCAGTGACATTCTTGATGCTTTTGTTTGTCAACTTGTTAATTATGTCGAGGCTTTATTTATTTCATTCATATTGTTGTAGCATCAATATTCTAATAAGTATCCGATTTGCATGGACACTATAGTTAATCTTCACTCTATATAGCAAGCATTTGGATGCAGAGGGTGTAAATACAGTAATAACACCATGGTGATGCTTTCATTTGAATGTGTGGTTCTGCAAGCTTGTCTTTATTCTCCGGCTCTGGGACACTGGCTCCAACATGTAAGGTTGGATGGACAAGTCTTCTGTTGTTGACATCTTTAATAAACTTTGGAATAAAGATTTTCTCTGCTGGTTGATAATTGTATCAAAAACTACAAAAATGGCTTAACGGGTTGAAGTGGAATGCTCTGTGATCTGGAGGAGGTGCGAAATGTCTCATTCACATTTAAAAAGATTGCAGAAAAGAAAATAAGGCGTTTATGGAGCTGCAATAATCAGGAATTCAGACCAAAGCATAGTAGTTCTAAATTATATAGATCATAAGTAAATCATTTACAAAAGGAAAAGATTTAAAAGCATTATAAAAGCTATTCTGTCGGCTTTTAAAATGCAGTAACTGGACACATGTGGGCACAGTGAGCAATCCCAGTGGCCCCGTGGAGAGTTGCAGGTTTGCACTGCAAACCCTGAAGTGACTGTGTTCACTGGTTTCTAGACAGCACACTACCGAAAACTATCACTCTGTCTATTGCTATGCATAATAACTGAATTCTAGCATTTTAAATTAGAGCAGTCGCTAAAGACAGTTTCTTTGAATTCCTTCTGCATTAACCTATTTATATTCAGAAAGGTTCTTGTCCTGCTTTATACAAAAACAGCAGGACAATGCTAGACGGTTTATCAGGCCAATGGGGAGAAAGTCCTGAGAATTTCAAGCCTACCTGTGTGCTGGGGGCCATCTCTGATGACAAAGAAGTCAATGATCCTGGAGGTAAAGTCGAAGGCCACTTGTGTTTTACTATAGATCACGGTGATGCAATGTCTGTCCCCGTAGCTGGCCCGCGGCATGCCACCACTGAACAGTAGGAACGGAGGCCTACACAAACAGGTTCAGGTCAATTTGCCCACTGGTTAATGTGTAACATATCCAGCGGAGGAGGTTTAACATTTGCACAAATTCACTGAGGACACCGTCCAACTAAATAACTCTGCTAAGTGTAATGAACTCACCCTCCTGCAGTTGGAACCTGAACTATTTTATTGATGGCCTTGCAAGGAAAATGTCCTGGAACAAAAAAATAAATGATCAGCCCAAACATTACAAATGTGACAGGAAGTTCAAATGGGGGGAAAAAAAGGTTTTCCTCTTCACCGTATGGAACATTGGATTTCTCCTCTTCCTCCCTTTCATCCCCAGTACTCAATGCCCAGCAGCAGTAGCTTCCATCGCTGTGCGAGCTCAGAATGCAGCTTCCATCCTCCGTCCACCACATGCTCTCCAGCTGCTACAGGTGGATCACATTCAGAGGGTTAGGGCAGCTGGGCTGGCACACTCCCACTCTTGACACTTACCTGAGTGGCTGGGATGTGGCGGATGGCACTGCGGTGATCCAAATCCCAGATGACCATCAAACCCCGTCCGTAGCCGATAGCAACCTGATTGGAGTTGACGGGGTTCTCCTGCAGGGCCTCAACGTGTTCCAGATTCCTGCGACCAGTGTAGTCATCTGGTACACTAGAGTAACAACAACAAAAAAGTCAACTGTGAACAGAGCCGACAGAGGCAGGTGAGAGCAGGGAACAAGCTTTGTTTTCTTCAAATTAGCTGAGTTTTGCCTAAACTTATAATTTTCATCATCCCATTTACAGGCTCTCAGATCTAGAACTTAGATCAACTTCTAAGGGCTTTTGCACTGCAGGGCTTGGTCTGATCCCTTCAGATGGCCCTGGTTGTTTTTGCAGAGAGCAGAGAGCCTCCTGGAAGGTGGGCAGTGTCCGTCATGTCAATGAAATTCCTGCTGAAGCTGTATCCTCCGGGAGCCAGAGCACTTTCATTCTTCATTGTCCAGTCCAGCTCCTTCTGAAAGCACTTGATGGCAATGAAGTTGAGGAAAAGAATGATCATATCTTTACATTTTAACTAAATCAATAAAAAAAGATAAAGAAATTTGTTTGCGCTTTTGGCACAGCTAAACTACTACTGTGTCTTGCCAGAATCCCCTTGTTCAGAGTCTTGCCAATTTTTGATCTTAAAAATTAAAATTTTTGGCTGAAGTGCAGCTTGTAATACAACTGTACCATGCAGTACAGAGCCCAGAATTATCCTCCAGATCAACATCAAAACCCAGACACATTTTATAACACACAAGTAATGCAGACCAGGAAGTTGTGAGATTATATATTTTCAGGCCACCTCAGATGAATAGCTCATAAAATATGTGGAATCATTTGATTTTATTATTTATAAGCAGTTATTGGGACCATAGTCAGTGTATGTTTTTTTTTTCCACTGCTGAGAAAAAGTTGACTCAAAGTGGATTCTTCATTCAGCTTGTTTAATATTATTTAACCAAATTAAAATAAATGCATGCAACTTTAACATTATTTAAAAACTAACAGGTAAAACTGGATCATGAAAGGAATTTATGACCCCATCTGTGAAAATAGACATTGAGAAAGTCTAAACGGACCTCTAAAAAAATCTCATAGCCCTGACTGGAAGCACAGCTCTGAGGGTTCCAGCAAGCCAGGTGGGACCGGATGGAAGTCCTAATGCAAAAAACGCAAAAGCCAGGATTGAAGCATGGCTGACCCAGTGTCCAGTACCCTAAAGCCCAGCCCACTCCCTATAAGGGACTTTAGTTGCTCAAGAGGACGCACAATGAGAGCTTCCTCACCAGCTGGTGATTTGGTCAAGGCTGATGTTCATCTCTTCCAACTCTCTGAATCCTGGGACTTCAACAATGAACACATGTCCACCTTCTGTTCCCAACAATAGCAGCTCCCCTGAGGAGTGAGCCAGCACTGCAGTCACTCTGGTCACACTGGGGGGTGCCCTGGCATACACACAAACAAGAAAGTTACCAGATACCAGTTACCAGAAGGTCAGCCCCCAGCTCCAGCCATCTGAAAGGGAGCAACACTGTTCGCTGCTCCAGCCAGGTGAGAACCACCTGATCAGCTCAGCAGGGGGTGGAGTCAGAGTGAAGAGCTGGTTTGTGTTAGCATGTCTGTGTACCCAGGTGGTCCGGTCAGCAGGAAACGGCCTATCTCAAGCAGCTCTGAAAGCCCTTTGTGGCTTTGTAAAGTCCACATGTGCAGACTGTTGTCATCCAGCAGAGTCACCAGCTCCACCTGTACCAACACAACAAAGGTTGGAGGTAGTGTGTGACTGCTTTGAGCTCTGCCTGTCGTTTTTCCTTACTGTACCTGATGAGGCATGAAGAACACCTGTGTGACAGCAGCGTTTTCATCATGGAGACCCATGAACTCCACGCCAGGAGCGCCATACCTGCGCTCCAGTTAAGTACAGTCTGAATTTATAGGAAGTGCAGTCAATAAGCTTAATGTCTGGTTTATTCATGGAACAATAAAAGTCTAAATACATTAATTAATAAATAACATTTGGCGAAATAATCCCTTTTTTGTTGTGTGTGAAGGGGATTGCACTCTACCCCCCGGTGGATCCTTTGAGCAATCAGAGGCTAGGTCCAACTCAGAAAACTACTCATCAGTTTCCTCCCAAAGGTGGATTACACTTAGCAGTCAAAGACTTAGAAAAGCATTAATTTGGAATTGACCGATTACAAAGGTAAGAAAATCTAATATAGAAAACATTTTTAGGAAGTTGTGACTATGTCTGGCTTTTGTACACATGGAGGCTTAAAGGAAGTGCTCTTCAAACTTTCTTTGTCAGCTTATTTGTTCGACAGAATGTCTGTGGGTGCACATTTTGCACACAGGTTACTGTATGGAGTTACTCCACCAGATTGAGTAGTCTCGGATCAGCTGAAAAAATATCAAAGGAAATGTCTGAAACTATTCTTTGGTCTTCGTTCTGGATCAATGTTGGAGAAATTTAATGTCCTACACTGTGATACACTGATCTGTCTGAGGGATCTCAAACTGTCCACATGCTGGATGGGGTCCTGCCTGCGTTTCTAACAAAATCTTTTTTCTTTCTTGGTAGGACATGCATAAAATAATATATAAAAAGCACAAGTTGCAGATCTATTACAAGCTACAGTTTTAGCTTTTATTCATATTTTAGCATCCAATCATGTGGCACTGTCAGTTTGATGTCTCATAGAAATCTCTATTTTTTCCATCTTTTGTTCATTCGTGTTGCAAATTCTGTGGGCAAAGCCACTGAGGCAATAAGTAAATACAGATCTGACCTTACACTTACTGCAACTGTTTCTCTGTAAGCAGTTACTGGCCAGTGTACCCTTGGTTTGATAAATCAGACATTTATAACTTTTGCTTAAAGGTTCTGTGGCTCGAGTAGCCTTTCTTAACTAGTATATGGACAGGCAAGAAGGGCAGAGAGAAAAGGGGAAGCCATGCAGAAAATGCTGCTGGGCCAGAAATTGCACCAGGAACAACTGTACTGAGGCCTGTAGCTTCTATATATGGTTAACTCGTTCTACCACTGAGCCAGCTTGTGCTCCTGTAACTTGTCTTTTATTCATTTTAGTATGCAAGTTTGCATTACATGTTGATAAATGACGGCCAGTGAGCGGAACACAGTTCAGTCTTAGCACCATTAAAGAAGCATCAGAGTTTCTGAGAGGGATACAGCTTGATGGC
The DNA here is from genome assembly GCA_902982915.1 of Phalloptychus januarius. Classification (NCBI taxonomy): domain Eukaryota; kingdom Metazoa; phylum Chordata; class Actinopteri; order Cyprinodontiformes; family Poeciliidae; genus Phalloptychus; species Phalloptychus januarius. The sequence goes on from CADWAE010000172.1 coordinate 791,775, forward strand.
TCCAGAGCGAGTTCCAATCGCCATGAGCTGAAGAGAATAACTGTATCCCAGAGCGCTGGGCTGGTGGGGGAATCCATGTTCCACAGTCTGCACAGGACAGCAAACACACAGACAGACTTTATTGTTATTCAAATGTATATTTAAATATATATATATTAAATAAAATTTTGTTGCAAGGCTTCAATAATAATAATAAAATAAATAAGTAATAAAGTAATATAAATATATAGAATGAAAAGATTAATGGGAGTTTAGTTGTCTGCCCAGTGGTTCCATGGCCCTGTAGTGCATGTCTGGTACTGTATTGAAAGGTTGCATGTTATTTGGAGGGTTTTAGTTTTGTTACATTAGCCTTCCTAAAGCATCATAAGGTCACATGTGGCTAAAATCAGGAATTATTTGCTAGATTGATTCTTCTGAGCCTTTTTTCATAGAAAAATTGTATTTTAGGAGATGACAAAACAATATTCTCATAAAGCAATGTAAAGTCACTTACTGTTAGTAGGGGATTAGACATTAGTAATGCCTGAAATATTCTCACACATGCAAACTTAAGCTGATGCATCAAGGAAATAAATTAAGACTTTCCACATCTGGAAAGCTATCATATCATCTGTTCTTGAACATTTACTTGTCATTTCAACTCGTCAACATATGCAAGTTAACCCTCTGAAAAATATTATATGACCTTGACCTCCAGCACTGAAAATGAGCTTAGTGGTGAAAAGAGTGAACTTGCCTTGGTGAACTGGAATAGCTCCTGTTTGAGGCGATCCCGCTGGGACTCTGTTCCATGTCGTCTGAACCTTTTCATGGTGCCTCAGCAGCCTGGAGCACCAAAGATTAACTCTATGAGGAATGAAATGGAAAAAATAAGGTGTAAACACATGTAAACATGTGAAGCTAAAACAGTCACTTGAATTCTGGATAGAATAGATTTACAAATAAAGAAGTTGTTTTTTTATCTTAAATGCATAATCTATATTTATGTAAAGCTTTGGCTTAGTTAGTTCTCTGAATATGCTCTTTCAGCAAATGGCCTTTCTTTGAGTCTGAATACTAAATTACTATTACTAAATTAGTTGATTATTCCAATAATAGATGTATCATGATTAAGCAAATTAATCATTTCAGCCATGGATGACATCATCTTGGGTTTGACATGAAAACCTGTCCAAATATGTTTCTAGTTCATGCATTAGTGTGGTTTGGACAGTCAAAAACTCCCCAAAAAGATGAGAGAGATGATACATTTACTCTATAATGTATTTATTCAGAAAAAAAAAACAAAAAACATACATTAAAACCATTGCTTCCTGGAGGCGTGGACTGTGTTCAAGTTTAAAATTTTACCTTATTTCTAATGTCTGTGATGTACCAACTTGACGCCAAGAAGCTTGCTGGAAATTGACTGTGCTATAAACAACCATCCTCCACTGTGAAGAGAGAAGTGCTGATCCAAATGAGGCGCCTCTGTTCACAGCAGAGGAAGGAGTGAACAGCTCCTTCCTCTGCTGTCATTACTAATATTGCAGCCAGAATAAATTCTAAAACGGAGCAGAAAATGTACATTATTGTTCACTACTTCTCCTTCTATTTGCTAATTAGCCCATTAAAAAATAAATAAATAAATCAACCTGAGACAATCCAAGTGAATGTGACAAAGCTCAGACCTGCTGGAAACGAGGTTTTATTTAAGCAAAGATGCATAGGAAGGCATTGGCCAGGCCAAATGTGAGAGAACAAAATCCAAGAATAACACAACACAAGGACAAACTGATAGAAGGTCAGAATGATGTCTGCAGCCAGATCCTTCCCTCAGAGGTCAAAGGTCAACACACAGAGGACTGGACACACTCCATTTATTGTGTCTTTATCACTGTCACAACAGAAATATTGATTTGAATGCTTAAACTGGAAACAAGTCAGGGTTGCACCAATAAACCCCTTACTGTAATGAATACCCCTACACTGAAGATGTTTCTCCACCGAACAGAGCTAGTACACCATCTCTCCCTCTACAAGCCAAATAGAAAATGGTGCTACTCATTTGGTTTCAAGTATTTATATGTCCAATGAAAAAGAACCATGCATCAGGACCTGGAGGAGGGCTTATGAACAAAAACAGCCAATGAAAATGTTGAAAAAGTGGAACATTCCTGAGTTAGTTCCACTTTGATTTCCTCATTTTAAGGCAAACCCAGTAAAAACAGAGACTTGTTCTGGAGAACTTAACTTCTTTGATCTTACCTTTCTGCTATATATTCTGTTTAATCTAACTTCAGAAGGTCAGTGTACTGCACACGCAGTCATGCTGCCATATAAATGGAGTTTTGAGGTTTACAACTAATGAAGTGTTAAATATCCCGTTGTAAATGCTGTATTTAATACTAGCCTGCAGCATACCACACATTGTCAGCGTATCACATGATTGTAATGATCCTAAAGACATTAGCTTGCAGGGATGATGTGATGATGTAAAACTGCCTTCCTCCACCATAAATCCTTCTGTAAACTCAATACAGCAGATCGAGGATCAGACATTTAATTTGAGACGTTTTAATGTCTCATCACATCTGATAATGTGGCTCTGTAAACCAGATCAATCAAATTTTGTTTGTATTGCACATTTCAGGCATTTCAAAGTGCTTTACATCATAAAAATACAAAGTCATTTAACATAGAATGGACAATTGAAACATTACATTAAGTGTCATTGTTAAATTCTTAATTGATTATGCTTCAAATGCTCCAAACAGGTGGGTTTTTAGTCTAGATTTAAAGGCACTCCGCGTTTCAGCAGCTTTGCAGTTTTCTGGAAGTTTGTTCCAGATTTGTGGTGCACAGAAGCTGAATACTGCTTCTCTTCATTTGGTTCTGGGGATGCAGAGCAAACTAGAACCAGAAGACCTGAAAGGTCTAGAAAGTTGAAACAACACCAGCAGATCTTTATTGTACTATGGCGATAAGCTGTTCAATGATTTGTAAACTAGCACTATTTTAAAGCCTATTCTCTGAGCTACAGGGAGCCAGTGGAAGGACTTTGGAACTGGCATGATGTACTCCATCTTCCTAGTTTTAGAGGATTAAAGCACTTCACAGGTTCTAAGTAGAACAATCTGTTAGCATAAAGATGCTAAAGAGGGATTCAGCAACACAGCTAGCAACAAACACGGAAACTTATATAAAGCGCCAAGTCTCTGATAGACCCATCAGCATCCATGCAATCACATTCATGTCTGTCAAATTTCCAATAGTTCTAACTGTTCTCAAAAATCCCAAAAGGCTTCTGAAATAAACATTGCATACTTGTATGACTGGTAATAAGTGGTCATTGAATCACATCTCAGTCTTTCCATCCCTGACCCCATTCAACCCACAAAATGAAAATAGTTGAATGTACAAAAGGCATAGAAAATACCAGAAGACCAATACAATGACATTTTTACTCTGTTGCCTACTGCAGAAGATTTTACAAGGTTTATTAATTAAATTAAAAAAGATTTTCCTGCTATACCATGTGCTAAGACCGCAACCTGAGAGAACAAGCTCACTTTCAGTGAAGCAGGCCTTCATTACTTGGGTTGCTCAGTTTTTATATCCAAAAACAAACCAGCATCATAAAGCTATACATAAACAATGAGTCTGACTTAAGCACCTCCACACATCCATTTTCTTGTGCTTATCCGGAGTCAGGTGGCGGGGGTAGCAGTTTAAGAAGGGAGGCCCAGACTTCCTTCTCCCCAGCCACTTGGGCCAGCTCCTCCAGGGAAATCCCAAGGCGTTCCAGGAGGCATCCTAACCAGACGCCTGAGCCACCTCAAATGGGTCCTCTCGTCGTGAAGGAGCAATGGCTCTACTCCAAGACCCTCCCGGATGACTGAGCTTCTCACCCTCTCTAAGGGAGAGGCCAGCCACCCTATGGAGAAAACCCATTTTCCCAGGCTCAGCTTCCTCAATGGAATGCATGTTGGTGGGATTGAGGAGGTATTCGAAGTATTCTCCCTTTTGACAACCTCTCAGCCAAATAGAATGAAAATGTTGTTGAGTGTGTGTTTTTCCTTCTAGCAGGTGTGTGGCTACCATCAATTGTAACAACGACTGGATGTAGGGAGTTTGTTGGGTAAACAAACTCCTACCTAATATCAGCTTGCTATTAGCGATCAGTAGTACCCTGCTGGTGGATGTTTAGCGTCACATGGAGCAGAAAGCTGAGGCCATTGTTTCTCCCTACATCCAGTGGGTGGCGCAGGTTGCTACAATTGATAGTAGCCATACAGGCACACCAGCTAGAAGGTAACAAACTCACCTGTTACAACACCTTCATTCTATTGGCTGAGAGGTTGCCAGGCAAAGGTGCATTTTTGTTCCAAAAACAAACAGAGAACATTTCGTAAGCAAACATAGTCCGAGCAGAAACTATGGCTGCGTTCACACTGCAGCCTGAAGTGACTGAATTCCAATTTTTTGTCAAATCAGATTTTTTTTTATTATGGCCCTTCACATTTCCAAATAAATGCAACCTGTATGTGTTCTGTCGTGCGAACGGGCAAACAACCTGAAAGTGCATCCGCAATAGAGGGCACAATAACGTCAGCATTCTCAGTGTTCTGCCAACTACCATAAAAAGAAGAAGTCTTCTTTTGCTGGTGGAAGAAACTCCCGCATCCATGTTTGAGGAAGTAAACATTGATGCCAAAGGTGGAGCATAGCTTACACATTTGAACAGGTTGTCCAACCAAAGCAGCATATTAACAACTTAATCCTTATTATAGTTTGCCATGGTTTTTTTTGTGCATATCAGGATTTAGAATAGTGACATTTGTCAAAACACCAAATGGACCAATCAGCCACTTTCGGTCATTACTTCTGGTTCGGATGAATGCAACCTGGACGTTAGGCCACATTCGAATCAGATATGTATTTTATACCCAAATGACCTGGGTCGCACTCAAAAAGAATCCGACCCGAGTTGTTCATGCTGTCATGAAAAGATCAAAAGCAGGTCGCATTACGTCAAAAAATAAATTTAAAAAAATTTTTTAAAAAATCGGAATTATGGACAAAAACTGAAGTAGTAAAGTCTAAAATAAAGCAACATTTAATACTTGGAGCTTTTTGTTTGGTGAAATTTCTCTGCCATGGTGGAAACACAAGGCAGTGAAACTAGAGCAAACTGAGAAGCAGCATTTAACAGGTAATTTATTGTTTTTATATATATTTATATATAATACTATATTGTATACATTTACAAGACAGGGCTGTTACATACACGACAAAAAACATAACTTAAATAAAATATCAATTTGTATTCAACCAGGTAAGTTGAGAACAAATTAATTAAATTTTTCAACAACTTATTCAGAAACATTAAAATATCAAATGGTAAGGCCTGTGCAATAGCCAAAAACAAATATAAAACATAAGGAAACAACCATATCTAAATGAAATGTAATACAAATAAGTTAAGTTTTTAAAAATAGTATTATAGTTTTAACTGAGTTTATGGATTATGTTGAAGTTAGTGTTACCTTTGATATCATTAATCCAAAGTGTTCCAATCATCGGGTGCAGTAAAATGAAATGAGGATTTGCCTAAGGATGAACAAACTTTTGGAACCATCTTAGTGATGACTTTATTACAACATATTGTTGGAAATATTGAGTGAAAAATTAATAGTAGTGTAATTAAAATTAATTAAAAGAATATTAATTCTACATTTTCCATCAAAAACCAATATCTATTTCATCTCTAAGACATTAGAGCATGGCTGAACTCCTGAAATGAGACAGGAAGGTCCCCATTTAAATCCCAGCCTGAGTTCTTCCTACATGTTCTCCGTGTAGATGCAAGGATTCTCTATGGGTTCCTCCCACTGTTCACAAACATGACAACTAGAGTAATTGGGCCCTGGTAAACTGTGCTTAGGTATGATAGCATCCTTGTATGTTTGAATTGTCTCCATGTTGCCTTATGATGGACTGGCAAGCTACATAAAGTGCACTCTGCCTCTCGCCCAATGACCCCTAGAGATAGGCACCAGTGCCAGAAAAATTAGCTAATATGCATGGATGGATGCAGAAAAGGATGTGCACAATAGAAGTCCCTCCCTCTCTCTGCTAAAAACAAGACAAGCATTACTGAACTTGGGTTTGTCATATTTTACTCTGGACATTCAAGCTGTCAGCAGAACAAACAAAAACGCCACACTTCAGATAGTAATCACTCACTACATAAAAAAAATATCCCCAATATATCTGTAGTTTAATTTGTCAAATTCCACAGTTTACTTATAGGTTTAACATACAAACAGCTCGTTATGGAAGCCCTCAGTCAGAAGACAATGCTGATGCTTGCTGCAAAACCCTGGTGCTCCTATTCTTGATGGGTCAGCAAATTCCCTTGACCTATAACCCCACAGAAAATCTCTGGGATGCTGTCAAAAGGAAGTTGACACACCACACCCAACAACACCTGCAGGTAGCTTTCAAAGCAATCTGGTTTCTATCATACCTATGCAGCACCACAGGCTGATCGCCTCCATGACAAAGCCCATTAATGCAGTAATTTAGAAGTATTGAATGTACATGCCTTTCAGAATCCTGACATTTGTACTTAAATAAAAGAAATCCAAGGTTGGTCTCATGATCTAATTTTCTGAGATACTGAATTTTAGATTTTCTTTAGCTGTAAGCCACAACTAAAATTTCAAAAATAGCTTGAAATATTCTACTTTCTGTTATAATGAATCTCTACAAAATTACAAAATTGCTGTTTTACACAATATTCTAATTTTTAGAGAGCTACTACAGTCTTTTCATAGAGATGTAGCAGCTCTTTAGTACATGGTTAATATGGGCATTAAATGATTGTTTAGAGGCATACACCTTAATTATTAATCTTGTACTTACAAATGCATGTTAGAGCAGTGTTTCTCAAGTGTTTCTTTTTCAAGCTGAGGACCACTTAACCCGTTTAATACTCAAGGACCACCTAACCTGAAATTGCCATTGCAATAACGCATCTTAATATATAATGCAACCTGAAATTAAAATATTAGTCTCTTAACTCGCATATCATTATTTTCTTTGCTCATCGTTTCTGAGAAGAGTGGTGCTGTTAGGTAAATATGACGACAAAGCTATAAACATGAAGACCCATCTACTTGACCATTTTGAGTTAGTTACAGATTCTTAAAGTGTCTAAGCTTTCCAATGATGTCAAACCAATGGAAATAAAAAATAAACTGTTCTTTACTACGAACAGTTGTGTGCATTAATCAGTGGTGAGAAGTACTTCAGTACAATTTTCATGTATCTGTACTTTACTTAAGTAGATTTAATCATGGATACTTCCGACATTTACTCCACTACATTTTACAGTAAGTATCTGTACTTTCTATTTCACTACATTTCTACTAAACTGTCGCGTTACTCGTTACATCCAAGTTGCATTGCGCATTTTTTTGTTTTGTTTTAATATGAAGTTCAGGGACTTAACTTGGCCCTGTAAAATCCAAGCAATAATGTGACTTACGTGTGTCTGTCGTACAGGGACCTGACAGCCCATATCAAAGGGCCCGGTACCCCATACTCCCGGAGAACCCCCCACAGGACTCCCCGAGGGACGCGGTCGAACGCCTTCTCCTAGTCCACAAAACGCATGTAGACCGCTTCGGCGAACTCCCATGCACCCTCCAGGACCCTCCTGAGAGTGTAGAGTTGGTCCAGCGTTCTACGACCAACACTTGTCGCACTGCGACCAACGTTGGTCGTTCTACCACACTGCTGTTCCTGAATCCGAGGTTCTACTATCTGATGGACCCTCCTCTCCAGGATCCCTGAATAGACCTTGCCGGGGAGGCTAGGTCTAATCCTGAATAGACACTATTGTGTGACCCCCTGTAATTGGAGCACACCCTCCGGTCCCCCTTTCCCACGGAGGATGTGGGTCGGTCTGCCAATCCAGGGGAAATGCCCCCGATGTCCATGCAATGTTGCAGAGTCGCATCAGCCAACACAACATCCAGGGCCTAAAGGAACCTAGGATGAATCTCATCCACCCCTGGGGCCCTGCCACCAAACATAATGCCACCAATGCATTATGAAAATCAGGTCACCACAAAATCTTCATTAATTTCAAATTTACCATCACCATTATACAAAAATTCTCTAAAAAAAAAAAACACCATACTTTCTTAAAGATTTTAAAAGGCTAATTATATGGCCTAAACAAGTTCTTAAAGTTTCATTTGATGGCCAACCTGTTAAAACTGTGGTAAATTTTAAATACCTAGAGTAATTCCTGGGTAGTCAGTTCAACTTCGTGAATATTTATTAAAAATAAATTCCGGATAAAAAAATAATATATTTAGCTATGTTTTAAATGTACTGTATTTTTCTGAAATACATTTTTAGTATGTTATCAAATTGATATACTTAAGATTGTATTAAAAAATAAACTACATAAATTGTTTTTAAATATTCTTCCAATACTTTTTAAAAAAAATGTATTTTGGTACACTTACTAAAAGTTTTTTTTCTAAAATATGCTTTAAATTCTAATTAAATATACTACTAAAAGTATAGTCCTTTTGAAAATACATTTAGCATGCATTTGTAAAAATATACATTTCAAAAATATATTACAAATATATACAACATACTTTTCTGAAATCATACTTTTTGTAATATTTTCAAATAGGCCCTGCCTATATTTTACTAAATCTTAGTAAATCACAAAATACATTTCAATAATATTTGTAAGTACTTTGTAAATAGTTATTGGTGAGAAGAAATGCCAGCTCCATTAATGTCTGATGTTTTAAGAGTTTTGGAGTTGGATTTCAATGAAAGAGATCCAGAAGGAAAATGCATTTCCCAAGAAGATATCCATTTTATACAACTTCTGAGTGAAAATATTACACAGAAAGATGATGATGAAATATGGCTATTAGTATCCCATTTGCACATCGTAGCTAATTTTTCATCCACATACTTCGTTGGTACTGCAAAATGTTATATTTAATCTTGATCGGTTGTCATGTTTGTTCTGTATATATTGATAAGATGTGGAACAAAAAAAGTCCAAAATGATTAATCACTGTCAGATTAACATGTTTTAATATTGACTTCCACTGCTCATTTACAAGATTAAAGTTGTCTATTTGAGCAAATGACAAACATGATAATGATGTTTTTTAGATAAAAATGGTTTGGAAAAGTGTATTTTGGGCTGATTATGCATTCGATTGATAAGCTACGTTGCTATTGTAGCAACAGTGTTTTAGAGATTAAAACTTTTTTTGTTCCAATCGTCAATTAGTCATGATCCTCCATCAAAATATTGCTTGTTTGGTGCGAAGTATGACCTACTTAATTTATCTACAGCAACATCAGTGAATTGATATTATGGCCTGTCGAAGAAATTTGTGGACAGACACGCATTTACCTGAATTGCACTGGTCTTTGTGACTGGGATAAAACTAGGATGAACTGGTCATGTTATCTCAAACATGGCTTCATCTCTTGTCCTGGATGTCTGAATCCAACTACTGTGAAACAGGCCTCTGTTCTCTTTCAGACATTTAGCTTTGTTTGGTACACCATGGGGAGTAAAAAAAAAAAAATTTAAATATTTTCGTCTCATTTCAATTGGTGCTAGTCTCAGGAAGTGTTTTCCCAACCCTGGTTCTCAAGGCACAAGTTCTGCGTTTCTTTAATTCGGCACATCTGATTTCAAATGATGGCCGATTAAAGCAAGCTTTGACTGAACTGCAATAATCTGAATCAGGAAAACATCTGAAACATGCAGTGCAGTGTGATTCGAAGAATGAGGATCAGAAACATTGCTGTAGAGCAGTGTTTCTTCATCCTGGACCACTGTCCCCTGGTGAAAAAGTATTATACAAAGTATATTTTAAATATTCTGTATTTTTCTGAAATATATTTTCAGTATGATCTCACAATTATATTAAAAAAAAATCTTTTCTAAAATATATTTTAAATTCTAATTAAATATATTACTAAAATTATACTTTGGATAATACTTTCAAAAATGATTTGTATGTATTTGTAAAAAATATACTTAAATATATATTACAAGTTAGGGATGCTCCGTTCAGGTATTCTGTTGCCGATTTTGATACCGATCATCCATTAACCCAATTTTTTTATTGGGTTAAGACCACACCAGTTACAGTTCTTTTTAACGTCCTTATATTCGGCTAAGTGTGTTGAAAACAAGGACTGGAGTTGAAGACCCCTGCCCTAAACCACGGATTCTTAACCTTTTTGACCTCTGCGTCCGATTTTTCCAGTCCAAAGTGACCTTTGGCCCATTTCTATATTAACAACCAAAAGGTTTACCATCAAAAAGATAAAATATAATTACAGTATAATGTGATAATCACAAGGAGATTCGTTTATCATTTGCATGCAAATCTGCACATAAAACAACATTCTGAACAGCGATTCATGGAATGGATCAAACCGCAACAGTAAAATTAAACGCTCCATTAGGCTTTTACTATCATAGTCAACTGTAGACATTTCCCCTGCCTTTTCAATGTAAAAAAAACCCCATCACTGCCTCAACTTTTAATAAAAAGCCTACATTCATACGACATATTTCTTAAACAAGCCCACCATTCTCGTAGTGGTCAATATTCTTGCCTGTAGATGGCCCTTACAATGAAGCTGAAACAGCACTCAGTCTACTAACAAAGGTTCTTTGTTTGCCTGCAGCAGGTGAAACTGGAAGGACAAACCTGTAAGGCAGTCAGGTGGATCCTGCTATCATTTCAGCAAATTCTCAATACTAAACTGCTATTGAAACATTAAATCGCACATTTAAAAAAATTTACCAAAGTGTTTCACAATTTCACCAACAACCATAAGACAGCAAAGAGAATAAAACTAAAATAAAAAGCACAGAAGAGTTAAGCTACGTAGCTTCTCATCCACCACCAACCCTTTATGAGAAGACTAACGTGGAGTTCTCTGGAATGGTGACCCAATAAAGCGTTCTAGTCCTTTGCTCCTCCCTAACCTGTATGGAACTAAATTGTCGTGGTAATATCACACCTGCTGATGTGCCAAGACACACCTTACTCGGGTTAGACGGTTCCGTCATTATGCAACAATGGTCGGAACTCATATTCAGCCGGTTAAAGCTCCCGCTTTCCTCTGCAGGTCAAAGTGGACAAACTTTTACCATTGTGTTGGTTTCTCCGCTGGAATTCAAAAGTTGTTCAGAAAGCCCTCAGTTTTAATGTGACAAATTGCGGTTTTGACAGCTGGAATGGATTAAAAACCAGCAAAACAAATGTAGCAAGTACGAGTCTAATAATCCACAACCGAGAAGTAGATTCTGTCTACTGTCCACAAAGACACAATCGCTAGCTAATTATGAGTCTGAACACATCCACTGTTGTTTTACTACTTCTTTCTGTGTGAGGAGACAGATAAGCAGGTGAAACTTGTTGCTGCTGGAACATCAGCCAGGATACCGCTGAGGAGGGAGCCAAGTCCGGCCTTAGCAGGAACCTAACTTTAGTCCCACACACTTTAACACCTGAACGAACAGCAGCCATGTCCTCCTTCTAGCACACCTTGGTTCTCTGCTTTTAGAGCCACAGCACGACCTTATCTTGCCAGGAAGCAGCGTAAGACTCCCACAACCCAAGGAAAAAGTATACTCACCGGGAGAAGTCCAATTGTTGTCAAACTAAAACAGAAGTTGAAGTACTTTGTCTCCACCGCTCTACCCTGCCAGGCTAAACTTCACTTTTTCAAAATCGGCCCTAAAACTCATAAACACACCTCAGCCCAACGTTCACTTGGCAGATCCTGTTTCCGCCTTACGATCCAGCTCCACAGCAAGACTTTAAGTGGTGGAGCTTCGCTGTCAGCCGGAAACAGCTCCACAGGTAGGCGGAAATACGTAAATTACAGTGGGTACGCTCCATTTTTCAGCCGGCGAGGATGTTAGTGAGGCTTATAGGTGTGGTTTGCACACAATTTCACCCCATTTCATAGGATAGATAAAAACCTATCTATCCTACCTACAAGTGCCAAAATACGAACACTGACAGAAATAACGCATAAAGCAAGTTAATCTGGAGGACATGATAAATTACGTAAATCTGCTTTTTTTTTTCCATCGATACGCTTCCCAAGCGCTCCGCACCAGACGAAGGTAAAAAAAATAAAAAAACAAAAAAAGACACACACAAAAAAATAAAAAATTTAAAAAAACACGCGCACGTTTTACAAAACTCAGAAAACCTGGACATAAAACGAACTAGATGTGAATCAGCGCATAAAAACAGAGAATCCGACGCTGAACAGTGAAAAATCAATGTGAGTGTCAAATCAGGTGAAACACATGATGATTAAGCGGCGCAACAGGTGATGAGTGAAGATTATTGGTGATGGCGAGCGTCAATACAAACGATAGAATAAAACTAGCAACAGGAAAGAAATTAAAGGACATAGCAATAAACCAAGAGAGGATAATACTAATCAAAGAAAACTGAGTGAAAATGCATGAAGAACAAAATGCAAGAATAAACTAAGAAACTAAACTAAATACAGAGGGCTGTATGGCAAGAACAGACAGACAAAGTTTTCAGATAAAAGGTTAAATAATATAAAGGTATATTATATTGGAGTATTTTTCCCCTCTGATTGGCTGATGTTAAGCCTACGGATTTTAAGTTGAATGTCCATTTTTCGTAGACGCCTGTAAAAATGATTTTTATTCACATGATTTTTTTGTTCTCTGGGAAATTATTTTTGATGATAAGTACAGAAACAATCATATCAAAACATCAACAATAGTGATAGTAATATTAATAAAATAATATTCAGTGCAAAGTAGACTTCAATTTCTTATATGGGGACGGTCAGGAACCTGGATAATGGGGGGCGCTGGCCCATAAAAAGTTGAGAAACACTGCGTTAGAACCTAAAGAACCAGACATCAGTGTTTCTTCACCTCTCAATCATCTTCTGAGGCTGATATGGTACAGAACATTTTGCTGTAATCCATAAGTTTCTTATGGATTTTTTGTTTGTTTATTTGCTTATTTAATGTATCATAATATTAGCCAAAATAATACAAATGGTAATTTAAAGAACAAATCATACAAATAGATTAACAGTAAATACATAAATAATTCCTACTTTAAAAGGTTTGTTAGGGCTGTCTGTATGTTTTATTTTGAAATGTTGATATATTTGATTAATTCAGTGTTCAGTTCTATTCTGTACAGTATAATTCTTTTACAGACAATTTTGTGCCTTGTTCTATTTTTTTTGTTTAATGTATTATTAATGCACCAGACCCAGACCTGCAGCCCATGTTTTACTAAATAAATGTCTTATGTTAATACTCGGTGCATTTTTTTAACCTTCACAATTTTACTTTAACAATGAATTAAAAATTATAGTGCTGCACTTTTAGCTGCTGTAGGATCACGCTTTCCATCTGCCAGGGATCTGCCACCTGTATTTTTGGAGACACAAGTGGCTCTTTGGCTCAATTATTATATCAAACAATGAAATATTGCTCTGTTTTTTTGTTTGTTTGCTTGTTTGTTTCATTCTTTTTTAAGTGTTGCCATGGAAAATCTCTGACTACCCTGGCCCCTGTGGTAAATTTGATTTAGAAGCAGCCTCCAAATCTAACTTCTCATTTGTATAAATATTTTGGTAATACTCTGTAAAATACCAGAATGTTCACATAACTTTTATACTTTTGGCTCTCTGAGAATACATTTTGAATATTAAATCAGGTGTTATGATCAGTTACTCAGTACAAGACAAAAAACACTGCCATATAATAATATCTATCACTGCAGCAGCCGTTCCAACCCCTGAGAGCAGGGTGACGTGCTGTGGTGGCGTCCCTTATTTTGATTCCTGAAAGGTGGCAACCCTAGTTGTTAGTGATCTACTGCTAAGTTTCTGATTGTGGAGTTTCCAGTTACCAGAGCTGGCTTATCGGTGGCTGTGTTGTAGGAAAATCTGTTATAAGCTTTGATGGGTTGGTGGTGAACTGGGGACTGAGATTTGAGATTGTACACTACTTCCCATGCACCATCACCCAGCCCACCCAAACAGGCTGCAGCAATCCTTATATTTTTAGAAAATGTTCCACAGGTAAAGGTGACATAGTTCTGTGAGACTGGTTTAGTCAATAAAAGACATAAAAGTAGGAAAAATAAACAGGTAAACACAAATGTAGAATTCAAAACAATAGAAATTACAATTATAGAAAATACAGAAAAAAGCAGAAGGTAGAGAGAAAAAAGTAAGCTGAGCAGGATGTCAGGATGGATTCAATAAGTGTGAATTAAAGGTATTAAGTCTCTTCAGCAGAACAAAACTGCATTTTTGTGGCTGGAAGTTACTTGTCAGACAGCTTTGTAAAAAGGAGCAGCAATGAGAAATACTGAAGGCATAAAAAAAATCTATTAAGTGTAATATAAATAAGTGTAAGATAAATAGCAGAAACAAAAACATAAATAAATAAGCAGATGAAACCGAAGATTGAAAGGGAGATGCTCTAAAATACAAAGGACAGTGAAAAATCTATGGAGGAGAAATAGATGGGAAGATGTCATATCAAAACTGAGATCTGCACCTACAGGGTTAAATATCTTCTTGAAGACAATGAATAAGTATGTTACCAGCCGGACATGTTTTTTTCTGGATCCGTTACATATGAGCATTAAGAACGCATAGACTTACAAATATTTATTCATTAGCAGGACTTTGAGTGGATTGAGGCTGAAGAATTCGTGTTGTTTACATGTTTGAGGAAACAGGGATCATTATAATTTGAGATTAAAAAGCCGTTCTGATCCAAGATCCAAATGTAATCTTTTCTAACAGACGAAACCCCGTCAATGTGAATTTGGGTTACAAGGTCCAAATTCAGTGCAAACGGCTGTCGCGTCATGTGACGTGTTTCAGCCAATCGCAGCTGCAAAGCAAGGAAGTGTGGCGTAGTTGAAGGATAGTTCCTCCAATTACTAGTGGAAGAAAGCTGATGAGTTGTCGCCATTAGAATTTAAAGCTCAATTTTTTAACTATTTCTTTTTATATCAATGGTTTCTAATCTCCCTGACGTATGGACGCTGTTGTCAGATGCTCGCCGCCGATACGGTGAGCTGTTCGCGGAAGAACCTCCCCAAGCGGCGGCGTGTGCTCCGGGCAGAGTCAACCTGATCGGGGAGCACACTGACTACAACCAGGGATTCGTTCTTCCAATGGTAAAACACGCAGCTGCGACTGTTGTCCTTGTTTAGTGGTTGGACATGTTTATGTCAATGATACAACTTCAGACCCAGTAAATGCCTTAAGTCGAGAACTAATACAACAGAAAAGAAATGAGAACGTTGCATAAGTCCTATCTTTTACTAAGGGACCTCTTTCTTAAAATCTAACTTTTTTGTGTTGAAACAGGCGCTTCCCTTTGTGACCGTGGTGGTTGGAGGTCCAACCTCTGACCAGGAAGTTACAGTGGTAACCGCAGCGGAGGACGCTGATGAACCCCGGAGAGTTGACTTCACATTGACAGGCGATGGATGCTCTCTGTCGCCAGGGTTACCTCGCTGGGCAAACTATCTGAAGGGTGTCATACAGCACTACAGGGGTAAACATACGATCTGGTAAAAATGGACGTGGAATGCTGTTTCACTTCCTGTATTTTATTAAAACACACGTAATATTTACAGGATGTTAAAAAATGTATTCAATGGAACTTTTAGCACTTCTTAATACTTTAAGTTGGACAGCAGATGCAACGCTGACAAATGCTTCAATCCGCTCAGATTTGAGTAAATCAGTAGTTTTTCATTTGCTTTGAGATACAAGACAGTGTGTTTTGTTGGATATCATTTCAGTTAATTTTCAGAATAAAAAGGAAAGGAAAAGACTGCAGTTTTGAGGCTGGACGTTACTTGTCAGACAGCTTTTAAGAAGGAGCAGCAATGAGAATTACTGAAGGCATAAAAAATCTATGAAGTATAATTAAGATAAATAACAAAACCAAAAAATAAAAATAAACAAATGAAACAGAAGATTGAAAGAGAGATGCTCTAAAATACTAAGGACAGTTAAAAATCTATAGAGGAGAAACAGATAAAGATAGGACGATGTCATATTAAACTATGATCTGCACCTACAGGGTTAAATAGCTCCTTGAAGTCAATGAATAAGCATGGTGTTAACAGCCAGACATATTTTTCTGGATCCATTACATATCAGCATTAAGAACACATAGACTTACAAATATTTATTCATTAGCAGGACTTTGAATGGATTGAGGCTGAAGATTTCAGGTTTGCTTTGTTTAAATGTTTGAGGAAATAGGGATCATTATAATTTGAGGTTAAAAAGCCATTCTGACTAAAGATCCAAATGTAATCTTTTCTAATACACGATAATACATCCATGTGAATTTGGGTTACAAGGTCATTGAACTGTGTAAACTGCTGTTGCGTCAGGTGACATGTTTCAGTCAACCGCAGTTGAAGGATAGTCCCTCCAATTACTGGTGGCAGAAAGCTGATGAGTTGTCACCATTAATATTTAAGTCTCAATTTTTAGCTATTTCTTTTTATACCAATGTTTCTAAATTCTCTAACGTGTGGACACCTTTGACAGATGCTCGCCGCCGGTATGGTAAACTATTTGCGGAAGAAAAGATTTTGTCTGAAATGTATCAAAGATTAGGAGCAATAGTCCACTTTCTGTGTGATCTGTTCACTTTTTATATTGTGATGGAGGTCTTTTTTTTGTTTCTGCTGTTCCCCACAGCCTTTTAGCTCTTACTTATACAAGTAAGGTAAGGTAATTTTATTTATATAGCACATTTTCAGCAACAAGGCAATACAAAGTGCTTACACTTTTACAATGTTTAAATGCAGCTATTTAAACATTGTATTCCTATTGGGTAATAGGAATAGGATGAGCTTTTGTGCTTGGTCTGCAACTTCCTGGCTGGCGTTCCTTTATGTTAAGACTACTAGTGCCCTAATTTATCAGCCAGCCAATTTCCATAATTTTGGGAGATCGGAGACTTGCATCTGAAGCCGATCTTATCCACTGATTTTATCTTCCTCAGCAAAGGTCTAAAAATCATCCACTATCCTCATCTGCTCTCCCATGAGACTGACAGACCGGCCCACGAGGTCATATCTCCATATTTGCAGTTAACAATAGTCACTCCAATGTTGCACCTCAGCAACTTTCTTGCTATATTTAGTGACATTTCAGACAAAAAAAGTATCAACCAAAATCAGAATCAGCATGTCGGATTTTTAAAAAATCAGTGATCCATAATCAGCTAGAAAACTGCAATTGGTGCACCCCTAGTCTGGCTCTTGCAGAGCAAGTGAAAGTTTACCACCAACATGTAGACTTGTTCACCTTTTTCCAAACAGTGTTGCTGTCTGCAAAAGAAATATCAGGTCTATGTTGAATTAAATATTTTAAGTTATTTGTTTTTTGCAGCGGAGTTGACAAAGCAGCTAAATTTGCCAGTATATATATCCAGAGGGCATTTCATTAGGTCATCTGTAAGGTATAGTTATGGTTATATTATCCTGTTTAAAGTGTTAAAGTTTGTTTCATTCTTTTAAAGATTTTATTGGCTCTAGTGGAATTATTAGTTTTCAGTTGTCAGACAGGACAGTGGGTAATGTTAGAGGGTATTGTGTGTCAGGGCTCTTTGAATCACTATAATTAATTTCAGAGACCTGGGTTGACTAGTTTGCAGGCCACAGGTTTCAAGCAATAAGGGAAAGATAAAGTATCTCTCTGCTGCCAAAATCATCAGTGGACAAGATATGAAAACATTAGATATTTAACAAAAACTGAAGCATCATCATCGTACTATGAAGAGATTTGTGGCTGATCAGATTAAGAGATCATCGGATTAGGAGAGTAGCTGCTACAATGCCCTTACAAAGCAGCAAACAGTTATTTGAAGCTGCTGGTGCCTCTCGAACCTCAAGGTGGAGAATCCTCCAGAGGCTTGTTGTGCATGAACCTACTATTCGACTGAAATAGCTTTTGATTTTAGTACATGTGACCACTTAATGCTGCACATTCAAAGAATGACCTTTTGCAGTTCTTTATAATTCATAAAATGTTTAGAAAATCTGCTGTGCATAATAATTTGGAAGAGTGCATTTTGAGTTTTTCATTGTTGAAAAAAATAGTGTTCTCATTGGGAGCTTTGTTCAGTAAAATTTGATTTATGCTGTAATAGTTCATGACTTGAAAATTATACTGACCATCATTTGCATTGACCATTTAGGAAAATCTGAGAAAATATCAATTGCATAATAATTTGGAACATGGTGTAGACACTTGCTCCATAAAATCATCTCTCCTGACCAACTGGTATAAAAATGGCTTCTGGTTGGTGAGAGGCAGGAAGAATGTTGTAGAGGTCAGTCTGACAGCAGACCTCATTGTTGTACATACAGTACACCAACAAATGTAATTGATACATTCCTGATTATCTTTTCCCACTTGCAAAGTATGCAGAAATCTGTAATTTTTTTCCACTGGTACTCATCAACTGTGAGTGACTGAGTGATGCAATCTCAAACAAAAATTTGGAAAATTATATGATATGGTTTTTAAGAAATTATTTAGCATTTTACTGATGAAAAATTTGGAACTCACAAAATATCATTTTCACTACTATATTAATGAAAATACTGTAGCAACAATTTGGCATGTTTGGCTTTATGCCATGGTCCACAGTTAAATCAATCAAGATGTCTCAAAAGCAAGGACGGCCTGACATATGGAGAAGCCTGGGGATTCCCTTGTGGGCCACTCCATTAATGGGTCGGTGGCCGGTGGACTGTCCACACAGCTCCAGCGTTCAGTATGCTCCATGCAAAAGTGCACAGCACACAGCACCATCTTGTTTTATGTCGCCACAATGCCTCAAACTGCGACATTTCAAATGCCTTATCCCCTCAAAGGCCTTCTCTCCAGATTTCTTCAGGAGTTTTTGTAGGTCTGGACACCGAGCCGGTGAAATCAGCTGATCCCGGCTGTGGTCAAGTTGTTGTGCCCGATAGGGTAAAAGAAATAAATTTTGGAAAATGCTAAGTTAAAAGAGGAGCAGCCGCAACAGGCTGCATACTCATTGGCACATGTGCACTGTAAAATCTTGATCTCTTGATCCCAGACAGAAGAGCTTGACCATCATCTTGAATTTCTTCTATTTTCTTATACCAGTATCAGCAGTTGCTGCCTTTTCACCAAGTTGCATGCCTATTGTCCTGTAGACCACCCCCAGCCTTAAGCAGGTCTACTGTTATACATCGGACTTCCTTACACAACTTTCTGGTCTTGACCATTGTAGAGAGGTTGGAGTTTGTTTGAGTGTCTTTTATATACGTAGCAATTTTAATCATGTGCAGTTCATACAGGTAATGAATGGAGAACAGGATGGCTTATGAATAACAGACCTGTGAGAGCCAGAATTCAGTTGGTAGTGTATCAAGTTATTGGGGCCTGCCCATAGCAATGCCAGGCATTGCGGGACACTGCCCCCAATGCCTGGGGGCAGTGTCCCCAGGCAAGTCAGACACTGCACGAAACAGAGTGTATCTGACATTAACTGCTGCTCTTTTAGAGTGAGAAAAAGAGTGGATTTTTGACCCCAAAATAATTGTGAAATCGCCCTCATGCCTACAAAAATCGCTCGATTGCTCTGAAAGTCTGTCAGGACATCGCACTGAATGCCTGCTCCCGTAAAATGTTTTCAAAATTTCTCTAGGTCTTATGGTTTTCTGTCAAGGTGTTTCAGAGCAAAAACAAGTGACAGGTTAACTCAAGCTCTGAGCCATTCATTTTGAGACTTTTCTGAAAAAGTTTCAGAGGTCAGCGCAGCCATTTTTCTCTCGTCGCTGTAATTTCTGTGTTTGTGCAACAGATATGAATCGCGGTAGTATCGGAGAACAGAAATCGATCTCTCATACGCTTTAAACGGTTTTCGAATCGGCATTACGGATCCTGAGTGGGAAGCAGCTGTTCGGGCTATTTTTTCCCTCAAAGCTCAGAAAGGTAGAATTTTCTTCAGCTTTCTGTCTGACACACACATGGCAGTTGGCAGAGGATTAATCACCATAGCAACGGAACACAGAGGAAGGCAGAGCTGCTGGTTTGAACTACAGATACCCCATCACTGTAGTTCTAAGCAGAATGTCAGAACTGTCTCACTAAAGAGGAAAGCTGAGCACAATGTTACAACTAGAATGTTTTGGGCAACATATAAGTGGTTTAACCCAACCAGAGTTACTCATAGGATTAGTGTAGCCATTTATAACAAAATGTTACTAAAATAAAAGCCTGAATATTCCTCTGAGGCCTTTATTATCTTTTTCTCTCAGGTTAGTGTGAAGCAGTTAGAAAAACTAACTGCTTTAAACAGGTTAGAACTACAACATGGCGGAACTCTCAGTTACTACAGAAGAGGGATGAGCTGGCATTTAGAATTACTTGCTGTTTCGGCCATTATATAGCTGGATTAACCAAACCACTGTTACCCATTGAATTAGTGTGGTCATTTAAAATAAAGCTCATTGAAAATTTCTAAATAAAAGCCTAAATATTCCTCTGAGACTAATAAAATAATATTAGCCTCTATTATCTGTTGCCCTAAGGTCAGTGCACCGCCACAGGCGGTGCAAATAATATTAGCCTTTACTATCTTTTGATCTCATTAGCATTAGCCTTTTCCCTTAAAAAGCTTTTACCTGGTTTTCTTGCTTATTAGCCATGTTTAGTATACTGACTGGAGTAAGTCAAATAGAGACATCATGCTAGTGATACCCCACATGCCAGTGACAGCTTTTATGCTAACATTAGCATTTTAGCTTATACACCAATTTGAACATAAAGATTTGCACAAGTCCATGTTAGTCAACATGCTTTTGTTTCTGCACATGCTATTGACTATACTGTAGCTAAGCTTAGCATTGATGCTAATTTTTAGAACGCTAGGTTATGTGGGATTTTTTTCATGAAGACATTAATATTAACAGACAGATTTACATCAGATCTTTCAGGATGTCATAACTTTTGTCTTGTCTAGCACCACAGCTGAAATATGCACCTCCTTTGGGTTTTATTTGCTGCAGCTCCTGATCTCCCAAATTTCAGAGCAGTGATAGCTAGCAGTGTCCCCCTGGGTGGAGGGCTGTCCAGCTCTGCCTCTCTGGAGGTGGCCTTCTACACCTTCCTGCAGCAGCTCAAGCCAGGTGAGTTCAAGTGGAGCTCCAGCCAATTTACAGCAAAGACTTAGATATTCAGCACAAAACTTTACTAAGACACGCTTCCAATGGCTTATTACATTTGGTGTAAGTGTTAATAATGAAACTGTAATACAAAATGCAAGCGACTGAACATCATTTGTCATTCTATGAGTAGTTATGGAATGACAAATGTTAGGTTCTGAAAGTTCTGGTGAGAACTGTCAGAACTTCTCAGGGTATTGGGAGCATGTGGAATGGTCAAGAATCTGAAATCACAATCGTAAATTTAGCCTTAAATATGTTCATACTCTCAGTATAAATAAAGGTCTTATGTTTCAATCACAATATTTTCATACCATCAACAGTTCGCTGACATCCTTCTATCTGGATAGATGTCAGAGAATTGGTGATAATGTAAGCAAGTTTGTAGAGTACATTTCAATTAGTTGGTTTTCTGGCACAGACCTGAAATTTCTTTGTAATTAAAATTTTATTGATTTTCTGAATATAATCACACATTAAACACCCTAAAAATTTTATTCATTAACTTTGATTTAATATAAAATCAACACAAATGTCTATGTAGATCCACATTCAGATAACAATTAAATCAACATAGATTCAGTGTCAGTTATGGTTTAAACCCTAACCTTAATTCAACATGTAAATAACCGACCACTTTCAGAAACATAATTCTGCCTAAAGAAATATGGCAGAAATATGTTCAGTTTTTTGTAAGTGTTGTCCTGTTCTTTACTGCGCTCCCACAGATGATGGAGAGAAACTTGAAAAGGTGCTGGCATGTCAGCAGGCTGAACACACCCATGCTGGTGTACCATGTGGTATTATGGACCAGTTTGTGTCTGTTTTCGCCAGGGAGGGACAGGCTTTACTCATTGACTGCAGGTAAAGGGAAACATCCAGGTGGAGGACATCAATAATTCTTCATCTTCTTCTAGTCCAGTATCTCTATGAAGCAGAAAATAAATCATTGTCGTAAGTAATATTTGTTTTTGTTCTGAGTCAGGTCTCTGGAAGCCACCTCAGTCCCTCTGGCAGATCCAAACTTGGTCATCCTCATTACCAACTCTAATGTAAAACACTCCCTAACTGGCAGTGAGTACCCAACAAGACGCAGACATTGTGAACAGGCAGCTTCTGCACTGGGAAAAGACAGTCTGAGAGATGTTACAATAAAAGAACTGGAAGGTATGGAGTGGTTTGGTGTGACAGAGTCTGTTAGTTTTTTATCTAAAACCATTTGTGATCACATACTTCATATTTTTAATATCTTACTTTATTCAGTTTTTATATTTTTTTTATATGCCAGAAAATAATATTACTTTGTATATTTTAATGGTTTGGATTTTTCTCTGTGAGGTATTTATTTCACAATAAAGGTCAATTGTGGAATTGTAATTGAAAGTTAACAACTTTAGTGACACCCAAACCCAAAATTTAAGGCCAAGGTAGATTCCTTTTGAGGAATATAAAAGTAAGGTTTTATTGAAAGCTGTCCATTGCACAAAGTTGCAGTTGAAATCAAACATTTAAAGTATAAAAAAAATATTTTATTCTTTCTAGTCAAGTTTATATTCTCTAATAATTGTGGACAAACTGTTGACATTTTCTTTACTTGGAGGTTGATTGGAGGTGCACCTATGAATGTATTTTAACAGTGAGAAAGCTCCGATGTTTCTTTTAATGACAACTTTCTATAGGCCCTCATATGTTGAGGGTCTATTCAGTGTGGCAGAATTGCTTTTTGATTACTAATACACTTCAGCTGGTGCCATAACTTTCCATGTCTGTTTTTCCTGTGTTGAATGCTTTTCCATTGTGCCATTCCACATTAAACATAACTTTTTGTAAAATTAACTTTTTGATTTGCACTTGAGGACTGGATTGTAATAATTGCATGTCATTAGCAACTTTACAGTAGAAATACATCTGTTAGGGAAACTGGTGATTTGTTCAATACATACAGTATTTCACCTACTATGTAATTTTGCATAAACAGCATTTTCTCAAAAAATGTTAAATCATGTTTCAGTAGATCTATATTGTGAGTATTTTCTTTTTTTGTCCTGGGATATGGTGTAAGTCTTTAATAGTGACTGGAGCACAGCAGGTCCTAAAGCTGGTTAGTTCATGAATCATCTGGGCTAATCTCTTGAATTTTCATACTGAGTCAGGAATCAAAAGCAGGCTTAAATCATTCGCTGGATTTGGTTTCTTACTCAAGTCAAGGATTCACCTGAAATACTGCTGACTCATTCACTGTCAGGTGGATGATAAATCAGATATAGAAACCATCAGTCACCAGGAACAGATAAAGATAGGACGATGTCATATTAAACTATGATCTGCACCTACAGGGTTAAATAGCTCCTTGAAGTCAATGAATAAGCATGGTGTTAACAGCCAGACATATTTTTCTGGATCCATTACATATCAGCATTAAGAACACATAGACTTACAAATATTTATTCATTAGCAGGACTTTGAATGGATTGAGGCTGAAGATTTCAGGTTTGCTTTGTTTAAATGTTTGAGGAAATAGGGATCATTATAATTTGAGGTTAAAAAGCCATTCTGACTAAAGATCCAAATGTAATCTTTTCTAATACACGATAATACATCCATGTGAATTTGGGTTACAAGGTCATTGAACTGTGTAAACTGCTGTTGCGTCAGGTGACATGTTTCAGTCAACCGCAGTTGAAGGATAGTCCCTCCAATTACTGGTGGCAGAAAGCTGATGAGTTGTCACCATTAATATTTAAGTCTCAATTTTTAGCTATTTCTTTTTATACCAATGTTTCTAAATTCTCTAACGTGTGGACACCTTTGACAGATGCTCGCCGCGGTATGGTAAACTATTTGCGGAAGAAAAGATTTTGTCTGAAATGTATCAAAGATTAGGAGCAATAGTCCACTTTCTGTGTGATCTGTTCACTTTTTATATTGTGATGGAGGTCTTTTTTTTGTTTCTGCTGTTCCCCACAGCCTTTTAGCTCTTACTTATACAAGTAAGGTAAGGTAATTTTATTTATATAGCACATTTTCAGCAACAAGGCAATACAAAGTGCTTACACTTTTACAATGTTTAAATGCAGCTATTTAAACATTGTATTCCTATTGGGTAATAGGAATAGGATGAGCTTTTGTGCTTGGTCTGCAACTTCCTGGCTGGCGTTCCTTTATGTTAAGACTACTAGTGCCCTAATTTATCAGCCAGCCAATTTCCATAATTTTGGGAGATCGGAGACTTGCATCTGAAGCCGATCTTATCCACTGATTTTATCTTCCTCAGCAAAGGTCTAAAAATCATCCACTATCCTCATCTGCTCTCCCATGAGACTGACAGACCGGCCCACGAGGTCATATCTCCATATTTGCAGTTAACAATAGTCACTCCAATGTTGCACCTCAGCAACTTTCTTGCTATATTTAGTGACATTTCAGACAAAAAAAAAGTATCAACCAAAATCAGAATCAGCATGTCGGATTTTTAAAAAATCAGTGATCCATAATCAGCTAGAAAACTGCAATTGGTGCACCCCTAGTCTGGCTCTTGCAGAGCAAGTGAAAGTTTACCACCAACATGTAGACTTGTTCACCTTTTTCCAAACAGTGTTGCTGTCTGCAAAAGAAATATCAGGTCTATGTTGAATTAAATATTTTTAAGTTATTTGTTTTTTGCAGCGGAGTTGACAAAGCAGCTAAATTTGCCAGTATATATATCCAGAGGGCATTTCATTAGGTCATCTGTAAGGTATAGTTATGGTTATATTATCCTGTCTAAAGTGTTAAAGTTTGTTTCATTCTTTTAAAGATTTTATTGGCTCTAGTGGAATTATTAGTTTTCAGTTGTCAGACAGGACAGTGGGTAATGTTAGAGGGTATTGTGTGTCAGGGCTCTTTGAATCACTATAATTAATTTCAGAGACCTGGGTTGACTAGTTTGCAGGCCACAGGTTTCAAGCAATAAGGGAAAGATAAAGTATCTCTCTGCTGCCAAAATCATCAGTGGACAAGATATGAAAACATTAGATATTTAACAAAAACTGAAGCATCATCATCGTACTATGAAGAGATTTGTGGCTGATCAGATTAAGAGATCATCGGATTAGGAGAGTAGCTGCTACAATGCCCTTACAAAGCAGCAAACAGTTATTTGAAGCTGCTGGTGCCTCTCGAACCTCAAGGTGGAGAATCCTCCAGAGGCTTGTTGTGCATGAACCTACTATTCGACTGAAATAGCTTTTGATTTTAGTACATGTGACCACTTAATGCTGCACATTCAAAGAATGACCTTTTGCAGTGGTTTTTTTTTTAAAAATTGCTTGGGTTTTTCAGTAAAATTTGATTTATACTGTAATAGTTCATGACTTGAAAATTATACTGACCATCATTTGCATTGACCATTTAAGAAAATCTGAGAAAATATCACTTGCATAATAATTTGGAACATGGTGTAGACACTTGCTCCATAAAATCATCTCTCTGACCAACTGGTATAAAAATGGCTTCTGGTTGGTGAGAGGCAGGAAGAATGTTGTAGAGGTCAGTCTGACAGCAGACCTCATTGTTGTACATACAGTACACCAACAAATGTAATTGATACATTCCTGATTATCTTTTCCCACTTGCAAAGTATGCAGAAATCTGTAATTTTTTTCCACTGGTACTCATCAACTGTGAGTGACTGAGTGATGCAATCTCAAACAAAAATTTGGAAAATTATATGATATGGTTTTTAAGAAATTATTTAGCATTTTACTGATGAAAAATTTGGAACTCACAAAATATCATTTTCACTACTATATTAATGAAAATACTGTAGCAACAATTTGGCATGTTTGGCTTTATGCCATGGTCCACAGTTAAATCAATCAAGATGTCTCAAAAGCAAGGACGGCCTGACATATGGAGAAGCCTGGGGATTCCCTTGTGGGCCACTCCATTAATGGGTCGGTGGCCGGTGGACTGTCCACACAGCTCCAGCGTTCAGTATGCTCCATGCAAAAGTGCACAGCACACAGCACCATCTTGTTTTATGTCGCCACAATGCCTCAAACTGCGACATTTCAAATGCCTTATCCCCTCAAAGGCCTTCTCTCCAGATTTCTTCAGGAGTTTTTGTAGGTCTGGACACCGAGCCGGTGAAATCAGCTGATCCCGGCTGTGGTCAAGTTGTTGTGCCCGATAGGGTAAAAGAAATAAATTTTGGAAAATGCTAAGTTAAAAGAGGAGCAGCCGCAACAGGCTGCATACTCATTGGCACATGTGCACTGTAAAATCTTGATCTCTTGATCCCAGACAGAGAGAGCTTGACCATCATCTTGAATTTCTTCTATTTTCTTATACCAGTATCAGCAGTTGCTGCCTTTTCACCAAGTTGCATGCCTATTGTCCTGTAGACCACCCCCAGCCTTAAGCAGGTCTACTGTTATACATCGGACTTCCTTACACAACTTTCTGGTCTTGACCATTGTAGAGAGGTTGGAGTTTGTTTGAGTGTCTTTTATATACGTAGCAATTTTAATCATGTGCAGTTCATACAGGTAATGAATGGAGAACAGGATGGCTTATGAATAACAGACCTGTGAGAGCCAGAATTCAGTTGGTAGTGTATCAAGTTATTGGGGCCTGCCCATAGCAATGCCAGGCATTGCGGGACACTGCCCCCAATTCCTGGGGGCAGTGTCCCCAGGCAAGTCAGACACTGCACGAAACAGAGTGTATCTGACATTAACTGCCGCTCTTTTAGAGTGAGAAAAAGAGTGGATTTTTGACCCCAAAATAATTGTGAAATCGCCCTCGTGCCTACAAAAATCGCTCGATTGCTCTGAAAGTCTGTCAGGACATCGCACTGAATGCCTGCTCCCGTAAAATGTTTTCAAAATTTCTCTAGGTCTTATGGTTTTCTGTCAAGGTGTTTCAGAGCAAAAACAAGTGACAGGTTAACTCAGGCTCTGAGCCATTCATTTTGAGACTTTTCTGAAAAAGTTTCAGAGGTCAGCGCAGCCATTTTTCTCTCGTCGCTGTAATTTCTGTGTTTGTGCAACAGATATGAATCGCGGTAGTATCGGAGAACAGAAATCGATCTCTCATACGCTTTAAACGGTTTTCGAATCGGCATTACGGATCCTGAGTGGGAAGCAGCTGTTCGGGCTATTTTTTCCCTCAAAGCTCAGAAAGGTAGAATTTTCTTCAGCTTTCTGTCTGACACACACATGGCAGTTGGCAGAGGATTAATCACCATAGCAACGGAACACAGAGGAAGGCAGAGCTGCTGGTTTGAACTACAGATACCCCATCACTGTAGTTCTAAGCAGAATGTCAGAACTGTCTCACTAAAGAGGAAAGCTGAGCACAATGTTACAACTAGAATGTTTTGGGCAACATATAAGTGGTTTAACCCAACCAGAGTTACTCATAGGATTAGTGTAGCCATTTATAACAAAATGTTACTAAAATAAAAGCCTGAATATTCCTCTGAGGCCTTTATTATCTTTTTCTCTCAGGTTAGTGTGAAGCAGTTAGAAAAACTAACTGCTTTAAACAGGTTAGAACTACAACATGGCGGAACTCTCAGTTACTACAGAAGAGGGATGAGCTGGCATTTAGAATTACTTGCTGTTTCGGCCATTATATAGCTGGATTAACCAAACCACTGTTACCCATTGAATTAGTGTGGTCATTTAAAATAAAGCTCATTGAAAATTTCTAAATAAAAGCCTAAATATTCCTCTGAGACTAATAAAATAATATTAGCCTCTATTATCTGTTGCCCTAAGGTCAGTGCACCGCCACAGGCGGTGCAAATAATATTAGCCTTTACTATCTTTTGATCTCATTAGCATTAGCCTTTTCCCTTAAAAAGCACCAGGAATAGAAGTGGAAAAAGGAATGTTTTACTACAAACAATGGGGAGCGGGGCTAATCTGATTTTCTTTCAGCTTACAAGCACACAAACTTGTTTTCATTACCTAATTTAACCCTTCTCTTTAAAATAGTTATTTCTTTTACTCATGGTCCTCTGAAGATGAATCATTTAGTCAAGTTCCTTTCATATTTCCACCATCCCCAATATTTCAGAGGCCAAGGAGAAGCTGGATGATGTAACTTATCGAAGAGCTCGTCATGTTATTGAGGAAATACAGAGAACTGTCCAAGCTGCTGAAGCCCTAAAGAAAGGGTTCTACAAGGAATTTGGCCAGCTCATGGTGGAAAGCCACAATTCTCTGAGGTAAAGGTAAATATGATTGTGAACAGAAATCATGAGGTGCTCAGTAACATGATCTGCTTCTCAGGGACCTGTATGAGGTGAGCTGCAAAGAACTGGATGAACTGGTTTCTGCCGCCATGGAGGTAGAGGGAGTCTTTGGCAGTAGAATGACTGGTGGAGGGTTTGGGGGATGCACCGTGACTTTACTACAGGCGCATGCCATTGACAAGGCCATACTACACATCCAGGTAAAAACAAGACCCTTTCAGATGAAGTTATTTCAGCATAAGCTGCAGGGAGTTTCACTTGTTGGTCTGTGACTGGTTCTCTTTCTTTCTAGTCTGTTTGCTCTTAGGTGCAGAAGTAGACGTTAACTTTTAATAGATGGTAATCTTTTACAAAGTTAGACTATCCTTTTTCTAGTCTTAAATTTTTAAACCAAATAGGGGATTTTTTTAAGGTCATATCTGTATCAGCCTTCTATGTTTATATTTATATTTGTATAAACATATGTTTATATGTTACTGCTCTTTGTGCCAGCAGTAACGTATATAACTTTCTCTATGTTACTATGGTCTTATACGTTACTTATACGTTACTGCTGCCTTTCTTGGTCAGATCATGCTTGTGAAAAAGGTGATTTCACAAGGTTTCAATGGGTTTTTAAATGATTAATAATTAGAAAAAACAGGGAATAAAGGGCTAAGACAAATAGATTGTTCCATGATTATTCCCGTAACTGTCACAACTTTTTTCCATTGATTTTTGACTCCTGTTTATGATCTTACTGTGCATTTTTCCTTACAATAGGAACAATACAGAGGAACTCCAACTTTCTACGTTGCAACTCCCTCAGAAGGATCAAGGGCTCTCAGTCTGATTTGACCTCACTTCTTATTCTACTGTTTGAGAATCTACATTTTCTGCACACTCAAAGGCATTTGGAATCATGCCAGGATGAAAACAGGCTACCATGAAAACTTTACCACAGTGATATATTGCTTTGTCACATGCTAGATAAAAATTGCACAATTTTTAGTTCATGACATATGAAGGTACCAAGTGATTGTACTTTTATACTTCAAAATAAATCCTACTTTTAGATGCAGTAATTTTCTTTGATATGTTTTTAAGTAAAATGTTTATATCTAAATTGTGCGCTGCCCAGTGGCGCAGCTGGTAGAGCTGCTGCTTTGCAGCAAGAAGGTTCTGGGTTCGATTCCCGGCCCCGGTCTTTCTGCATGGAGTTTGCATGTTCTCCCTGTGCATGCCTGGGTTCTCTCCAGGTACTCCGGCTTCCTCCCACAGTCCAAAAACATGACTACCAGGTTAATTGGCCTCTCTAAATTGCCCGTAGGTGTGAGTGTGTGTGTGTGCATGGTTGTTTGTCCTGTCTGTCTCTGTGTTGCCCTGCGACAGACTGGTGACCTGTCCAGGGTGACCCCGCCTCTCGCCCGAAACGATAACTGGAGAGGCACCAGCAACTCTCCCGACCAAAGTAAGGGACAAGGGTGCAGGAAAATGGATGGCTAGATGTTAGTTAAATATGTTGAAATATTTCGAATAACATGGCAGAGAATATAGCTGTCATTCAGCATCTTCAAAGCTGCAGTATGTAATTTCCTTATTTGTTCTAAATGCCAATATTTTTCAATATTACAGTGTGTTACAGATTATCTGTGAAAATAGAAATAAGGACTCCTCTGTCTTCCCACATACATACATATACATGCATATATATCCATCCATCCATTTTCTAACACCCTTGTCCTTAGTGGGGTCGGGATGGATGCTGGTTCGTATCTCCAGCTAAAGTTTCAGACGAGAGGCAGGGTCACCCTGGACAGGTGGCCAGTCCGTCACAGATACACAAACAGACACACACACACAAAAAAAATAAATAAATAAAAAATAAATATATATATATAGTTGTCTGTGTGTGTGTATGTATATAGGCGTGTGTGTGTATGTGTGTGTTTACATCCTCCAATTCTTCTATTTGACAACCACCCTTTTAAGGACATTGTCTTGATGTGGCCTAGAAAAAAATCACTTTTCATCATTCATGTAGTATTGCAACTTTATTAAACTTCTGCATCAGACATTTCAATACTGATTTGAAATTGTTGTTCAACCGGGTCTTGTAATAAAACTCACACTACTAAGGAAGGTAGAGGTTCCATGTGCAGCACCAGGTGGCATTTTTCAGTTTGACATCCAAACTGTCTATGCACACCTGTGTTCACCCTGTCATTTATGAAAACTGCTCTCATTCTTCCTTTTGCTCTTTCCTCTATTATTGCTTTCTCCCAATAGCTTTGCATGTCATGACAGCTCTGGCTAGCATAGCCACTGATGACTGCAAATAAACTGTTTTCCTAGAACAGTACATTGTTTTTCTGCCATTATCTCAGCGTTGAGACAATCTTCTGACTCTGAGTGGTTGTTGAGGGGTGAATTTCTGCAGATTGCAATAGCAGAAGTTGGAGGAGAAGCCTTATTATTATTAGTATTATTATTATTTATTTATTTGCACAGATGTGTTTTCTTATATCACATTGTACTGAAATAGTTTCGGAAAATATGTAAAAAATACATTCCTTTTATGAATATTGCATACTGCAGATGCAAGTGGTCAAACAAACAATGCACTGCTATGAAGTATTGAAAAGTGTTGATGATGGCTGTCGATCAAAACATTGAGCACAAAAAGGCTGAATAGATGCCAAGCACGTTTGGTTTTATTCTAATAGCACCCTCTAGTGATCAGAAGCTAAGATACAGGTCACTGAGATTGTTTTGGGAGGTGCTGCACCAACCTGTTCATTCTAAAGAAGACCTAGTTTGAATTTAAATTATTCCAGGTTAAAATTGAATCATTTATGTTCATAGGTTAGCACCGTATAATTTAAATGAAATTATCAGTTTCAGCATGAACAGATATTCATTGAAAGTTGATTACCTCTAGAAACTTTTCTTTTAATATCTTTAAAATGATAGCTGCACAAACCAAAATTTCAAACCAGCACAAACGTAGCCCAGTTAATTGACACTAAATTTATTTATTTTTGCTAATGTGAGCAGGGGTTGTTGTCTTATGATAACCAGTGGAGAACACTTTTCTTTAAATCTTTAAAATGATAGTGACACAAAAAAAATAGCTGCTGCACAAACCAGCACAAACATATCTCAGTTGATTGACACCAATTTTGTTTGCTTTTATAAAAGTGGGGGGACTGGATGACCTTTTGACCTTTACACTTTCATTAACATCTTCAAAGCCAAAGCAGCACAAACAAAAAATTTTGCTGCACAAACCAGCACAAATGTAGTACAAACATTTGATGCCAATTTCGTCTGATTTGAAGAAGGAGGAGGAGGTCAACTTCACTCAGATAACTGTGTTTCCAATGTCTTTCATAACTGTATGCAGACAACCTTAAATATAGTAAAAACCAGACGGATTTATCTACTAACTGCTCACCTGGCCCGAGAGCAGCTGTGGCTTTAGCTGCATCTGAGACGGGTTCATTGTGGGCCTGGTCCGCCCAAAATAAAAATAGAACAAGGCACAAAATTGTCTGTAAAATAATTATACTGTACAGCACATGTGTCAAACTCAAGGCCCGCGGGCCACATGTGGCCCGCCACGTCATTTTATGTGGCCCCCCCTAGCATTTTGTAGGCCCATTATTGACTTAAAATAGGTTTTGAGCATGAATTTACTACCAACTACATCTCCCATAATGCATTCCTATTGTTACCAGCCAACATTACGGCTTCTCGCCACTAGAGTGCAGCAGAGTCACCTCGCGCTGATTATTGAATTTCCCAGTGAAGAAAACTGAGACATCGACAAGCTAACATCAAAACGTCCAAGAAGAGAAAAATCAGATGTTTTCAATAATGAATTTAAACAAGACCAGGCACAGATCGCGCATTACTGACGAAAACCTACACGCCGTTTTACGGATTGGCACAAAAACTAAAACCAGACATCGACGAACTGACTAGGGGGAACCGGCGCCAGACATCAGAAAACATCGGTAAGCACAAACAAACTGAATTAAAATGGAATTAATGTAAAACTAACACTAAAAATACTAGAATATGCATATAATTTATTGATTTTGCTCGTGTTTTGTGTTTATTTACAGAACATGACCTGTGAATGAGGATGTGTGTGAGCTGCTGTCAGGGTGAAGAGGGATCAGCTGTTCAAGGCAACATTAACTAATTGTTTTGCTGTTATGTGAAATTCATGCAGGTTGTGTAATAAACAACAAAAAACAGTTTTGTGAATGAAGTTGAGAGTTAATATCATAACTTGTTTTTATTCTTTGCTTACCTTTAAACACCGATTTAAGTATTGTAATTTTTAAACTGAGCAGCCATTTTACATCCATGCCAACTCTAATGTAATATTTAAAACTTGAATACATAAAATCAGTTATTTAACAATATGAGGTGTTGTTTATTAATTTGTAGCATTGCATTTTCATACATTTATGCTAGGGGTGCCCAAGTCCAGTGTTCCAGAGCGACCACTCTGCAACTTTAGATGCGTTCCTTCTGTAACACCTGGATCATTGACTCATCACTAGGCCTCTGCAGAACTCAGTTGCTGCTAATGAAGGAAGTCAGCCTTTTGTCTGGGGTGTTTTAGCAGGGATGCATCTAAAAGTTGCAGTCTGGAGGACTAGGCACTCCTGATTATAACGTCAATGTGGCCCGTTGAGGGTGGCCAATATGCTGAAGTGGCCCTCGGTGAAATTAAGTTTGACACCCCTGCTGTACAGTATTATACCCGGCTAACGAGACTTTGCATTCTCTCTGCTACTTTGAGAAAAACGACTCATTCCTCATTGCTCCATCGAGCTACCAATGAATATTGTAATCCGAAGCAAAGAAAAGCCTACATCTTTGTTCATCGCTTGTTTGTATGTTCCATCACTTCCATGTTGCAGCGAGTTTGAAAGTTGCGCCTTCATTTTTCTTCTCTCTGCTGCTCCGTCCGTCCACGCCCACGGCCAATCAGTGAACAGCAGCGAAGCCACCAAACCAGGGTTGGCCTGGCTGGCCCTGTTCTGAAGCAGGGTTCTAAAAAGCAGGGCCAGCTTAAAAAAAACCTGTGGACGAGCCGGTGGAAAAGGGGCATAAGCTACAGCTCATTAATCAAAACCTATATAGATATTATATATCTACATTTGTCAATTTTTAGGCCTGAAAGGTGTTTGACTCAGCTGTCAAGCCCTACAATATCATATGTACATTCATTCACACAATCAACTCAGGTCCCCTGTGACTATCTTATATATCCTAATAATTTATAGACCCACATAAAACATTTTTTATCAGCATTAAATCCTAGTCTCAAACGTGACTTCTGACCTGATAATTAGGCCCACTCTGGCTCTGTGAATGAATGTCGCTGCTTTTTGTATGTAGATACATGTATTAATGTAAATGAATACCATAGTATGTCATTCTCAAAGGAAAGAGTTGTTTGCCTTAAATGGATTGCATGAAAAGATTTATTGTACTGCAAAGCTTACTGATCTGTCGATGGGAAAGTAGCATTCATGCTCTCTTTAAGTCTCACTCAGATTTTTGCTAAAGTTTTTGAATAAAATAAATGATCTAAACATGTTATCAAAATTTAAATACAAACCCTAGGATTTGCAAAATATCCAACATATATTTTGCATGAAGAGATTGCTGGAGCAATCAGAGGATAACTGGTATCTGTAACAGAATAAATGAAGTCCGTAAAGAAGATCCAATCATTACTGCAGAATTGGAGAAGACTCGCTGAGAAATCTGCCTCATTCAGTGTTGGGAGTGAAAAGAAGTTGTGGGTTATGCAGGAGCTGAGGGGTGAGAACAACTGAAAACCAGCTACAGAAAGGATGTTACTGAGCACAAGTTTTACTTTTATTTTTATTTTGATACAACTACAATTTAGTGCAGCATATCTAAAACGAAAATTATTCGTATATATGTAATAATTTTATATACTAACACTTTTTACTTTGGGTTTAATCTGTGTTTGAATCAGTAAATGGATGAAGCACTCCACTGACCTTTACAATCTACAGCACTGGTAGTGCTATTAGTTCATCTGTCAGTGTTAAAAAAGACATTCAGGCCTCATTCCTCCAGGCAGATATTGTTCCAACAGTTTCAAAGGATACTTCATCAGGTTGGGACTTGGTGTTTTCTCTTAGCGTAATATTAATATTTCAATTTTAATGCTACTAGTCTGGAGGCGTTTGATTCACGTTGTTGGGTTTATAGTTCATAGATAATTACTAACTAACTGCTGGAAACAGACTTCTGCTCAAAGCTATCACTGTTAACTAGTTCTTGTACTGAAGGGTTCCTCTTCACATTCTGCAGTGTAGCTTATGTATCAGTCAGCAGGAAGGCTGGGCTTTAGCTGAGCACCAGACCCTCACTGACCGGCATGTTGATATGAGCCGTCAGCAGAGGAGAGTTCTTCTCTTCGTGCAACACAAACACCTTGATGATGTCAGAGATGCCCTTGTCGCTGGTACACTCCACAAAGGTCTCGACAGGGTAAATAAGTCCCGGCACCAGCAGTGGGATCCTCATGTATGGGTTCCTGATCTGGTACAGGTTGTCGTCATAAAGGAAATTGATGGCCAGGTTCATAATGGGCCGACAGGACGCTGTGTTCTGGACATTCAGGGTCAGTTTAAAGGATGGGCCCAGACCCTGGACCACGGCATTCATCTTCAGGGGCTCTGAGAGACTGGAGGACATAGGGGTCAGGCTGGACTCCAGAGCTTTGACATAGGCTCGGGCAGCAGCCAGCCTCATGCGGCTCAGGTCCATGTGGAAGGCTCGGTGCATTGCCAGGCCATTCTCCCGCTCCCGCAGCGTCTGGTCCACATACAACTTAGTTTTCTTAGGGACATTGAGGCGGACACTCTGAGCCAATGGCGGGCCAGGAGTGCTGTCCATGTCATCGAACACCGCCGTCCTCTTCAGGATCTTCACCATGAGGCCGCCTCCCTTTGTGGTCATGATAAGGGTTCCATCCTCACGACCGTATCGACCAAAGCAGATGCTGGTGACTGTGTCGGGGGTCTTGATGGTACTAAGAAGGTTCTTATCCCTGTACAGCTGGACCTGACAGTTTGCCAGGCCCACCAGGACAGCCTGAAGGCCCCTGGTGGGGAGGTCCATTGCAGCCATTGTAGCGATAGGAGCTGGCAAGATGATCTTCCACAACTTCTTCCCCTGAAAAAACAACCACAGACATCCAGTCTGTTACTGTGACAGAATTTCTGCACTAAAAGAAACAAAGAATCCAGGAGGATCACTGAAATTAGGATCTTAACCGCTGACTGATTTCATAATTTACAATGAAATGTGATCAGATAACAGATAACAGTTGGTTCACGATCTACCTTCTGTGTGAAGCCCTGCAGACTCTCATCAGTGCATCCTACAACCATGTTTTTCCCAACCCTCACCAGCCCAACAGGATGAGACGACAGCTCGATGCAGTACTTTGGTTTCTCTGATTCTCTGACCAGCAGCAGGGAAACAGCTGTATGAGTTTAGGCTCCAGTGTGTTAGACGAGTTCTGGAACAGGTGAGTTTGGTCAGCTTTTTCTTACCTGCGCAGGATGTAGATGCTGCCATTGCGACATGCCACTGTGATGCGGAATTCCACATCAAACTGACCTGTCACGTCCATCATGGTGGGAACAGCGGGAAGAGACATCTTCAATTACATAGAGATATTGGAGGAAAGGTTAGGTTTCAGTACTGTCTCAGGAGATGGTCAGTGAGAGAAGGTTTATGTATTGTTTTTATTTAAATGTAAAGGGGACAAGTATGGATTCCTGCAGTACTGCACAGCTCAGACTGAGCTACCTCAAAGTCAAAAAGTAGTGCAGCCCTAAATTACATAATAATTATTATAAATACTTTTACTGGTAAAAGCAAGGACCGTTGCCATAGTTATTGCTTTAAGCGATGACAGCCTTGGTATTTATACCAATGTAATCATGGGTGGTGACAGGGGGGACCATCAGCTGTGCTCTCTTTCCCACAAATTGGGATTTATTAAGGAAAGG
This sequence comes from Phalloptychus januarius, assembly GCA_902982915.1. Taxonomy (NCBI): domain Eukaryota; kingdom Metazoa; phylum Chordata; class Actinopteri; order Cyprinodontiformes; family Poeciliidae; genus Phalloptychus; species Phalloptychus januarius. The sequence continues at coordinate 828,419 of CADWAE010000172.1, forward strand.
TGTGCAGTTTTGTGCTTACGCACGGATTTATACATCAGAACCTTTTTGTCCATCCATCCATGTTCTTCCATGTTCGACCTGACCCTGCATGCTTATGCAGGGTCAGGTCGTGGAGGTAGCAGCCTAAGAAGGGAGGCCCAGACTTCCCTCTCCCCAGTCACTTGGGCCAGCTCCTGCGGGGGAATCCCAAGGCAATCCCACTCCAGCAGAGAAATATAGAATTTTGTTTGTGCGCCGCACTTTTCTAAATTTGTCTGTACGCCAATTTTTAGTGTGAACGTTCTTTTGTACATGAGGCCCGAGATCTTTTTAGAACCAGTTCAGATTTTTTTTAGGTCATGCTGACCAATTTAGAATAAAATCAGAGCAGATTAGTCCAGTTCACAGAATCAAAAACTAGTTCTAACACATCATATAGCACAGGACCATTTTAGACTAGTTAAGAACCAAAAGTTGTTTCTAAAGACTTAATAATAATTAGCTCAACCAAGTTCAGAAACATCTAGATGTTTTCAGACCAGTTAAAAACTAGGTCTGACTAATTTAGAGTCTTAGAGTCATGTCAAGCCAGTTTAGAACCAGTAGGGACTGGTTTAAACCAGCTAACTAGAGTGTACCTTGCAGAGAATGGTGAAAGCTTCAGGGTCAAGGACGAAGATGTCGCTGTTCTCTGTACCAATCACCAAACAGCTAATCCCATCCTCGTCGGCTGTGCTCTTCTTCAGAGTTCCGATGCAGGTTATGACCGTCTGAAAGAACACAATCAATGAACACACTGGTTCCTCAGAGATCAAACAGTTCTGGGTTCACTTTAAATGGAACCAATATGAGTTAAACTCACATGTGGAGCCTGTGGTTTAAACTGAATTAGAAGAATTGGACTTCTTTCAGGACTGTATAGAATCCGATACTGAATTACATGTGTGAATTACAGAAATACAGAAATGTGTGAATCTCCTGCTTTTCATTTAAACATAAAAAAAATCACTGGCTAAGAAACATCGAATGGGAGTATTACAGATGATATAGCAAGAATAATTTAATATAAGAATCAATGAGTTACTGAGCAAGTGCCAGAGACATTGGTTCTCCTGCACCTGCTCTACTGCTGATGTAGTCCACCTCCAGTTTCGGGGAAGCAGGTAGCAACATTTGCAAATTTGGCTTGCATGATGACAAAAGTAGCATTACCTGCCGCCTGATTGGCTGCTGTTTGTACACCTGAACAAACTCGTCCACCTCATCAGACTCCAGAGACAGGAACCTGAGCGATCGGACAGACAGCGGGATGTCTGCCTTTTTCCTGATACTTTCCAGCATCTCCTTCAGCATCACAGGGTCGATTTGACCCTCGCTCACCTGCTGCCACACATCCTGACCAATCAGAGCAGAACAGTTGGTCACATACTCAATAACATCAATTTATAGTGTTATGATTGTGAAAATTTTAAACTTATTGGTTTATCAAAAGCACTGAATTCCTATCTCAAAAGATAAACTCAGCAGAATTGGTAATTAAAATTATTATATAGAAATTAAAAATAAACCATTTCATTCTCATGTTCCTTATTTTGCCACAACCCAGTTTCTCTGTGATCCTGACTCTCTCCCTGTGGATGTAACAGAGGCCACAACCACCTGCTCCAGAGGGTTGATGTCAAGGCTCGGAAGTGTGAACTTGAAGTACGGCCGCAGGTTCTTGTAGACATAGATGCATGGTCCAGAGGCCACGGCTACGGCGGGGATGCGGGGCTCATGCAGGTCCATGAAGAAGGCAACCAGGCCAGCAGGTAGGTCCAACAGGCTATTCTCACTTATGAGTGCCGTCCCACGGTAGACCTTAAGCTTCATGCCTGAAGAGCCGGTGCCCAGGTCCCCAACCACGAGCCGGCTCTCCTTGTCCCCACTAAGATCTGCCAGGTCTATGCAGGACGAGAAGGTGTAGAGACCAGCCACTGGGTCGTAGTGGGCATCCAGCCACTTCCCCCCATCCCCACTGGAATCCACAGAAGACATAACCATAGGACAGGAGATGAGAGGATTTGCAGAGCTGAGCAAGTGAGACCTGCAAGAATATAGAAAGTAGATCAGAGTTACATCTGGATGAGAAAGGAGCAGATCAGGATCAAAGCAGATCCAGTCAGATTCAGAGCAGACACAGGATCCCAACATGATGGAAATGGATGTCACCCATCAGGATCAGAAAGGGTTAAAAAGAATCAGAGGAGATCTTATCAGGGTGAGAGATGAAACCTTCAGGATCAAACTGTCGGTGGGTTAAATGTCTGTTGTTCAAGTCAAAACATACCAAGCCATTCAGAAGTATCTAGCTTCCTTCACGTTTCCCCATTTTGTCCTGCTCTAATCATATTTCTTGATGTTTTTTACTAGGATTTTATGTGACAAACCAACAAAATGAAATACATAACAGTGAAATACTTAACAGTGAAGTGAAAGGAAAACTAATAATTGGTGTTCGGAGCTTTTTCCAAACAAAAATCTTGACAACCTTTTCCTATTTTTATTAAAATGGCAAAGAAATAACATAAATAAAAAAAAATAACAATCCTTATAGTGGAACTTGATTAGTTGTTTAACAAAGTAAATAATGTGTTCATGCCTCAAAATATTAAAGACAGTTTAGTGACAGAGGTTCTACAACAAAAATAATACTTGTCCTTAACGTTAAATGTAGTAGGTATCTTCAGTTTTACATCTCTCCAAATATAATCTGTTGTTTTCAGTTTTTTAACTAAAACATGGAAGCTGTCTTTACCCAATCCATTTTCAGATGTATGATGTAAGATCTGTTAATGAACGACATTAGGTCCGGTTCCCACTCTAGACTAGATGATGTCTAGTCTAGACATCATCTAGACTAGACATCTAGTAATGCATACTTTCAATTTTTTGGAAAAGCGCCATAAAAAGAACAGCCATGAAGCCAAGGAAGATAACAGATGCTGTTCAAATTCACCATTTTTTTGTACAGTGTTGCCTTAAAAGTGGAGAGGGCCTTGATAATAGTTAGTAGTTTTGGTAAATTCAAGCTTGTGATTTCCTAGCTGAGTCAGACGACACACAACAGGACAAGAACTGGGTGGAAATGGAATGTTGGTCATGAAAGGAGCCCGAAGGGATGAAGGCAAGTAACGTGTTGCTAGCTGGTGGTAAGTTTGCTTAAAAATGCTAATTTGCTTAATTATAAACAGTACAGTACATATATAAACAAACTTACGTTGGTTTCAGAAATAATTATTTTATCAATTTTATTGTGACTCTTATGATTATTATTATAACAACATCATGTTATAACTACATGGAGGCTTTGTTTTTTGCGACTTAGTATAGTTTTCTTCATAAATTTAACCTGGTTTTAATTAAGCTCAGTATGCCAAAAAGACTTTGATATTGTGAGGCTGCTGTTATAACTCTTTATCATTGTTTTATCTTCAATATATCTTTGCAGTCTAAGCAAATTAAGGTGAAAGAGTAAGCCAGGGATCAGGAATTAGAAAGCCTACAGCCTCAGAAGAGGCTCTGGCTCCACCAGATCACCACAGATGAATCTCCATATTGTCTTTATGGTGTAAGACTTTTCTTTTTTTTTTTTTTTTAACACTGAGCAGCTGGTCACATTTTTGACAGCAAAAATTGATGTGTTTTCAATACTAAGTAAACATGATTTGATTTGAAAATAATTGGACAGAATTTATTCCCCTTGTTAATCTACCATTTCTCTTTCACTTGTTTTATTTGTTGTTAGTTTTCAGAATGTGGTGTCCGGGATTTACAAGAAGGTTCATCCAGGATGGTGTCCAGGACCTGTCCAGGATGAACCCTGCCTCTCATCTGATGACTGCTGGAACTGGGCACCACTAGCAAGGATCAGGGTGTTCAGATCATGGATGGAAAGCTTTTAAAGGAGTTTGTCTCCACACTTAAAACAGCTTCATAGTGAATGCCAACATCAACTGATTCTATGATATTGCTGACAATTTTTTCTACTAATATAAACAGGCAAAACACCCAGAAATGTTTTTCCATCCCAGGCATCCGGTCCATCATCTATACTAAATATACTAAGTAATAAGTTATACTAAGTATACACTAAGTGCAACTTAGTGTACTTAGGATGCTGTGGATATAGCAAGTCCACAACATCCTAAAATTGTAAGTCTTACTTTTTTCTTTGCCGCTTTTCTGTACTCTTTAAAATACAAGTGCTTTCTATGCTTTCTATGTTTAATTTCTCTAATGTTCTTTTTGAAGGTTTCTTAATGAATGGGAATGTTCTGTCGTTGATCCTCGCTGTTCTTGTATTACTCCACACAAATGTAAGTTTGTGTGGAGTAATACTGGAATACTATGACATTGAATTAAAACAATACTCTGTCCTTCGTGAAATATTTTTCACATGTCCTCTAGAATGTACCTATTGTTTTATTGTGCTAATTTTCATGAGCATGTTATCTGTAAACTTTGAATGTATTAACAATTTGTACAATTCTGTGATGGTATATTGAGAATGTATTCTTGAAAAATGTGGGTAACACTTTATTTGACAGGGTGTGACATGATACTGTCATAAACCTAACACCTGTTGGGAACATACTAACAGGTGTCATGAAGTGTGTCATTCGATAAATAATTACACTTTTAATGAGAAGTTGCTTTAAAAGTTGGAATAGAAGTCCATTAAAAGTGCCAACTTTGCATTATGTAAATAATTACACTTTAATGCAAAGTTGGCATTTTTACAGACTTTTAATCCAACTTTTAAAGTAACTTTGCATTAAAAATTTCATTATTTACCGAATTATACTTCATGACAACAGTCATAGACATTCATAAAGACTTCTTCATTTTTATGACAGTGTCATGTCAGTCTTATGCACACCCCATCAAATAAAGTGTTACCAAAATGGTAATATATTGAAGGCACAATGTAATTTGTTTCTTCTGGAAAATATGTTGTAATTGAGCCTTCTGTGTTCTGGTAGCCTGATATGTTCGCAGTACTGTAGTGTGTATGAAGTATGTAATGTACAAAGTGGCAAAGCAAAATAATAAAAAAACATTAAGTAACTAAAAAGTGTATTTCATTAGCAAATTATGATAAACCAAAAGTGTAATTGTAGCATACTGTAATCCCACGACTAATATCTAAAATATGTAATGCCAATATCCTGAAAATATATTCTAATCTAAATACATTTTAAATGTAATTCAATCACAAAAATAGTACACTCAAAATAATCAAGTATGTTTATATTACATAAAAAAACCATATACTTAAAGTATACTAAGTGTAACTTAAGTTGTTCCAAAAAAGTCCGTGAAAGTACACTTAGTGCAGCTAACTTGTGCTTCAATACAATTTAAATACTATTAAAATTAAGCACAAAATTTGTTGCTCCAAAATGTCAGACTTTAAGTTAACTAATCCTATGTGAACTTGAAGTGCACTCATGATTAGTCTGACTTGAAATAAGCTCAATTATACAAAACTATATTATCCATCCATTTTCCTACACCCTTGTCCCTTACTGGGGTCGGGAGGGTTGCTGGTGCCTATCTCCAGCTATCGTTTCAGGCGAGAGGCAGGGTACACCCTGGACAAGTCACCAGTCTGCCCAGACACACAGGACATGCACACACCTAGGGGCAATTTAGAGAGACCAATTAACCTGACAGTCATGTTTTTGGACTGTGGGAGGAAGCCGGAGTACCCGGAGAGAACCCACGAATGCACAGGGAGAACATGCAAACTCCTTGCAGAAAGACCATGGCCGGGAATCGAACCCAGAACCTTCTTGCTGCAAGGCAACAGCTCTACCAGCTGCGCCACTGGGGAGCCAAATGTAATATACTTAGTATATTTATTTTTCACCAGGGTTAGCCTCAAATCCTTATTTCGAACTTCGTTCAAATCCTTCTTTCATTCTTTCAGTAATGCACTCATCATTGTGGTTCTGAATAATTAGCCACGTATTCTCCACAGGTCAGCTGCTTTTAAACAGGTCCTGGTCATAATCAACGTCAATTTGTCTTGTTTCAGTCAATCAAGATTTCTTGTTGATGATTAACATACCCCCTCACAGTCACCAAGGAGACAGCACTCTACTTCTCTCGGCCCGGTTATTGTTTTCAGCCCGTACTTCTCGTTTCCTTGAAATTTCTTGACTCTGCTTCGATTAACAAAGTTGCAGACGGTTTCGATGGGTGCGTTAGATCCACCCTGAGTATTAACACTGAGCCGGTCGTCGCTCTAATCCACCAAAATCCGCTACCTCCTCCTTTAGCTGTTGTCCTTAGGTGATGACGTAAGTCTTCTCCGCCGGTGTTTCGTTTCCAGAAAAAGCAGGTTCAGAAACCACACGTTTTCTTGGAATCAATAAAACATATCCATTCATCCATCCACCCATTTTCTTACACCCTTATTGAGGTCGGCAGGGGTGCTGGTGCCTATCTGCAGCGGTCAATGGACGAGAGGCGGGGTCACCCTGGTAAAAAATAACGAAGTGTATAAATTTTTAGCATGTTTGAGCGCACTTGAAGAGAGACTAATCATCAGTATTCTTCAAGTTAATTACGGATTATTTAACTTGATGTTATTTTGGAACGACTAATTGTGTGCTTAATGTATTTTAAGTGTAATTAAACTGAAGAAAATCACAATTTGAATTATACTAAGTGTACTTATTGGCTTTTTTTTGGAACAACTAAAGGAAGTATAGAACAAGGAGAAAAAACATGGCTAAATAAAAAATAAAAAGCAAAAAGGAAAATAACCCTTGGATTTTTATTTTTAAAATTCAATTCTGATATAATTGAGAGAAGTCTGTTTGCAGGTCCGTATTAAAATAAAATAAAAAATACTTATTTAATACTTAATACTTTAATACTTTAGTAATATTAATATTTTTAATAAAACAAAATGTATTGGTATGTAAAATTTGGCTATCAGTATTTATCAGTACAGATACATAGCTGCATAAAAACTACAGTCACCTGACTGAGGGAACAGGTTTTTCCCAAGAGCTTTCCTGCTCCGATACTAACGCCTGTTTGCTGCATAACTGATTTAAACTTTTCTGAATGTAGAAGTCAAGTGAAGAGGCTGCTGGAGAGACTGAACCAGAACAAGGCTGCAGGTCTAGATGGTGTCAGCCCCAGAGTCTTGAGCAGAGCAGCTCTGTGGGATTCTACAACATCTCTCAACCTTAGCCTGACCCAAGAGAAGGTACCACTATTATGGAAAACATCCTGCTTGATTCTGGTATCCTCATCAGTCATCAACGACTATAGACCTGATGCCCTGGCATCCAACACCATGAAGGTCGAAGGTCATGGAGAGACTTCTGTTGACTCATGAATAAGCAGACAAGTATGGAGCTCCATAGACAAGTTTATTCAGGGTAGATAAACAAACTATGCTGTTTGTTTATTGCCATAGAGTTTGAGTTGATGATGCTTCAACAAATCCATTTTCATCTGGACAAAACAGGCAGCACTGTGAGGATCATGTTATTTGATTTCTTCATTGCAGAAACACAATTCAGCCTGCTTTGCTTTGTCAGCAACTCAAAAAGACATAGGTGGAAGGCTGAACAATTGCCTAAATCTATACCTCACAAACAGACCACAGTTTGTAAGACTGAAGAATTGTGTGTCTAACCAGGTGGTCAGCAACACAGGAGCACCACAGAGCACTGTTCTCTTACCATTCCTTTTCACTCTAACTTCAGACTTCCAGCACAAGTCCAGATTTCCGTCATCTACAGAAATACTCAGATGGCTCTTCAGTTGTCAGGTGTATTAGAGATGGACAGGAGGCAGAGTTGGTGGACTGCTTTGTGTCATGGTGTGAACAATCACCTCATCTTGAATGCAAGCAAAACAAAAGGGATGATGTTGATTTCAGGAGAAACAGGATTAGATCAAACCCTATTTCCATCATGAGAGAAGAACTGGAGATGGCTGAGGAATATAAATTCCTCGTTCTTCATCTGGATGACAAACTGGACTGGAGACAAAAGTGAAACCATCTATAAGACGGAACAGAGAAGATCTGCAGAATAGATCTAGAAGATTGCATTTTGCTGCAGATCTTCTATGTCCCTTCTATAGGTTTGTTGTTAAGAGCACCATCTCTCTGCCGATAAGTTGGGGCAGCAGGATCAGAACCAGAGATATAAAAAGGCTCAACAGCCTGATAAAGAAGGCTGGTTCTGTTCTGGGGACAACTGTGGAACCTCTGGAGATGATTATGCCAGCCTCTTTATGAGACTGTCTTGAGAAACCAGAGTATCTTCAGTCAGAGACTGAAAGACTGTATTCGCTGTAATACAGACTGCTACAAGAGCTTCCAACAGCCATCACCATATTTAATAACTTTTTGAAGAAACTGTATTAATAAGCTACAACAATATTTAAATTCCCTTTGAGATGAATAAAGTTGGCCATTTTTAATTGAATTGAATTTGAAAAAAATATATTTATATCCCTTGTTATTTTATTTATTTAATTATCTATCACTGTAATTCTATTATGTTCTGTTCTGAAACATAATGTCAAAAAAATCTGTCCGATGAAGAATATTTTTCAAGAGAAACATTGACGTGAAATCTCGCGAGATTTCAAACTATGACGATGAGGAGTTGAGTGACGTCTCTTTCGGGGATTGGTCCAGCTGTTGCAGTTTAAACCTTGACCGCGCAGCTGTTAATAACAAGTTGGCTATTGCTAACAACAAAGAACGGAGCGTAACATTTTTTTCAGGTTTTTTTTGGGCATTAATTATTATTGATTTTATGAGCTGTTTGAAGCATCTGGTAATCTTTGGGATTTATTTCTGGCCTTCTGTTTTCGGGTAATTTAAAATCTGAACAGAACTCCGCTGAAATTTCGTCCAATTTTAAATGTCTACAATTGACCTCCCAACTGATACAGTTCTGGATCTGCATCAGATGATTTAAATCTTTAGCTGTCGGGTGTTCACCATTGTGTGTTTCGTTTCCAGATTTTGTTTGTTTGATTTTGAGTGTTTATGTGAACGGAATTCCTTCCTCTCAGGAGCGAGCAGTGATTGTTCGCAAAGATGATGGAGTCATGTTTTACTGGGATACCGAAGAGAGTCGGGCCAGTGGAGGTGGAGGACATCAAAAGAAACTTGCTGGGTGAATTGGAGGCTGTGGAACCACAGGTAGGTCCACCAGGCTTTCTGTGGTGATGAAGAGGAAGCTTATGATGAAGATTGACGAACATCGCATTTCTCCTGGTTGGAAACTTTCATTCATAGACGGAGAACCTGCATGTGTACCTGAGAGTTCGGCCTTTTACTGCAGCTGAAAGCGACAGTGGAGAGTCCCAGGTAACCATATAAGACCACGATCTAGTTAAGCACCACCAGGCTTATGTAAAAGTGATTAATTGATTTTGAACTATTTTCTAAAGATCACAAATTTTATAATAAGTGAAATAATTTTCTGATGAACTGGAAGCAGCATTTTACTGTCCCATCCAGCTCTGATGTAAAACAGTCGGTGTCTTTGCCTTGTGGTAACATGAGTTCTGTGCCCAAACTTGACTTAAGCAGTTCTGTTTTCTGCTCTAGGACTGTGTGACCATTGAGGGTTCCAACTCTGTGGTCCTCAGGGCTCCCAGGTTGTGTCAGCCGAATCGGCAGAGTGACAAGTCCCTCCCTCAGACGGCTCAGAGGTTCACCTTCACACAGGTAGCAGTGATGTCCCTGTGGGGTCAGGAGGCGTTTTTGTGTTCTTACTGTTGTCTTGTTTAGGTGTTTGGCCCCAAAGCCAGTCAGAGGACTGTGTTTGAAGGTTCAGTTCGTGGTTTGGTCCAGGATGTTCTGCAGGGAGGAAACTGTCTGGTGTTCACTTACGGAGTCACCAATGCTGGAAAAACCTTCACCTTCCTCGGTATGCAATAGATAAAGCCGGCCAAACTTTCCATCTGTGTGTATGTCTCATGTAGGGATGCACCCATTAATTGGCCAGCCAATTTCCTTAATTTAGGGAGATCAGCGATCGGCCAATTATTATATATGAAGCTGATCTTATCCACTGGTCTTGGCTAGCTTGGCAAATGTGTAAGAATCAACCACTGCCCTCTTTGGCTCTCCAGTGAGAGGTTTGATTTACAGACCAGCACTCAAAGTCTGCACATTTGCAATTAACAATAGTCACCCCATTTCTGCCAACTCAGCATCTTTCTTGGTATATTGAGCAACATTTCAGACAAAAAAAATTGGTATCGGCCAAAATTGGAATCAGCAGATTAAGCTTTTTAAAAGACCGGTAATCGGCGATCGGCCAGAAAACTGCAATCTGTGCACTCTTGGTCTCACCCTCTGACCATGTGTCTGTCTCTTAGGGCCAGACCACAACTCAGGGCTCCTTCCCAGGTCTCTATCGGTTATCTTTAACAGCATAAAGGGTCATCTGTACAGTCGCAATGATCTGAAGCCTCAGCGGTGCAGAGACTTCAGCAGACTTACCCCCGATCAGCAGGCATCAGAGATCAGTACCAAGAAGAACCTGCTGAGGCTGCTGAAAGAGGTTAGACATGAGTTCTGTCATCATGACTCAGACTAAATATGAGGTTTGCTTAAGATGTGCTCATATCTTTTTGTCTACAGAGCGACAAGAGTCTGACGACTGGAAAATCAGCTTCACTTGAAGGTCAGTGTTTGAAACATATTTTGGATTATTCCACAAGATCCGAAATTACTTCAAGGCTTCTTCTGGTGCCATGAAACAGCTACAGTAACAAGAGAGACTAGGCTGTTTTCTGTTACCTCATCTTGTGGAAGTGAAGTCACATCTGTTTCAAAGCCAGCAGAGAGTCTGTATGTGTTTTTGTGTCCAGCCTCCTCCGTCAGCAGCGATGGCAGCATGAGCAGCGCTGCTGAGGCAGACTCCTTCTGTCTGGACATTTCATCAACTGTTCGCTTCTCTGTTTGGGTCTCATTCTGTGAAATCTACAATGAGAACATCCACGACCTTCTGGAACAGGTAGCAAACAGGTCACTGTAAGGTACACGGAGAAGCTGAGAAAGAAGAAGTTGAGAAAATGACTAAACTCTTCAAAATAAAAACAACAAATTCAGCATCTGATTAAAGTCATGTTCAGGCTTTCAGTGTGATTAGATTGCTGCTCTGCCTTCCAGTTTCCTTTGTGACTTTTGATTTTTCATCTGTTGCATTATCTCTAAACATAATCTCAAGAGGCAATATTTAAGTTGATATTATGTTTCAAATGTGATATATTTATGTCTTTCATACTATAATTTTCTATTTTATGAGGGAATTTTTCTGCTATAATCCAAGAGCACACAAGTTCGTCTGAAAGTAAGATTTCATGTTTTTTGTTTGACAGGCACATTTAATCGATCATAACTCGCTAAATACTAAACAGATTTCCAAGATTTCTTTGCTGTAGACCTTATTCAAACAGCTACCATAGCTACATTTACAATGACTGTATAGTAGAATAAATAATGATTAATACTGAATAGTATGTATTAAACTACACATATTTCTATGCACACTCATATAATATATATTGTACAAATAGAATATATTACATTTACATTAATATATTTATATTACTATAAATATATTATTTATATTAATTAGGTTTATTAATGAGATTCAGCAGCTGAGATTCATCAGTGCAGTGAATCCGTCTCTCCGTGGAGAGATTTCCCACTTCTTCCTCATATTGTTGTCTTTATGAAACCTTCAAAACAAAAATGGGAGCTATCTTACTTTTGACAAAGTGAAATAATTACAAAATCTCATTTAGCCTTCATAGAGGGGGCTGAGCCCTGGTATTACACCAAATATAGCTAATATTAGCTAGCATTTTGCCACTGGAAATAAATACAGCATAGTAATATTGTATTCACAAAATATAAACGGTAAAATGTCCATCTTACTTGTGAAACGTTATCCCCGAGATCTTGCGTCAGTAGTCCGTTGTTATGAACAAAAATATCTGACAGTGCTGAGGTTTCTGCTGCAATCAATAGTAGCCACACAGGCACACCCGCTAGAAGGAAACAAACGCAACTAACACAATAACCATTCTATTGGCTGAGAAGTTTTTAGGCGACTGTGCCAAAAAGGCAGTTCCATGTTTCGTAAGCGAGCAGAGACTCTGCTCGAAGTTTTGAGTACATGCGTTACAAGTTTTGAGAAGAAAGACATGAAGTCCTGCTTTCAAAATTAAAATGTAAGCAAAAGTATTGCAAGTTTTGAAAAAAAGACGCATGAAATCCTGTTTTCAGACTGAAACTATGTGCTCAAGGATTATGGCAGGAAAATCCCACCAAGCGAGCAGAGAGTTCTACAGGCGAAGATTTGCTCCGAGCAGAGATTAAGTGTGAGCGCGAGGAGAGGTTTTGAGTGCAATCATAACAAGTTTTGAGAAGAAAGACACAAAGCACTGTTTTCAAACTATAAATGCAAGCAAACGTTTTGAGAACAAAAGACATAAAATCCTGCTTTCAGACTGAACATGTGTGCTCTTTGATTATGGCAAAAAAATTCCTCCATACTGTTTGCCTGGCTTGACCGACTCAAACTGCTTTTAATGTTCACATGTGGAAAATGTCTTCTAATTGACACCATCATTGCAATTTTCAACACTATAATTGGAACAAAATATCTTCTACAGTTTGTGCGGCCCTATATATGTAAAGGAACAAGTTTCTGTTTGAGGTTCATGAGCATTTTTTTATGCTGTTTTAATGTGTGGAGACCAGACTGAGGCAATTTGAAATTCCAGATTGTGATGTCTTCCCAAGGTTTGGCTTATGATCTGGATAGAATTGGACAAAAAGCATTCTATATTCTAAGTGTTAGTAGAGATAAAAATAATGCTTACAAAATAAACAAACATGTACATTTACTGTTAATTCTGTTTATTATTGTACTGTAATTTAATTGTAATTCCTGTCTACTCAACCAGTTTAGGTCACCAATCTCCTCCATTCTTCTTTTGTGATTAGAACATAACTGATGATGTCATTGTTTGTGGCGTTCAGGTTCCCAGCGGACAATACAAGAGGACTGTGCTGCGTCTGTCCCAGGATGTTAAAGGAAACTCCTTCATAAAAGGTATTAATGATTCCAGATAAACAGGCTGCTGATGTTTTCATTCTATAATTTATCAACACAGAAGGATTAATCTGATTGAATATTTAACTAGTGAGTTCCTGTTTTGGGACAGGTGGACTTCAAGTTTGATCAGCAGACATGTCCCATCTTCCCGTGTGTGTGTGTATGTGGGTTGCAAAGATGTATTTGTTTTCAGTTTAATAAACTGAACGTCATTAAACGTTCAGTTTAAATGTTTAATAAAATCCTGAAAGGGGAAAAGAATCCTCATAATCCCTTCAGCATGCTGAATAGTTTGACTGCAGGAGTTCTGAGCTGGAAGTTGGTTGCAGGCAAACATGCTGACTTTCTGGGAAGCTTCAAACCTCACAACTCCGGTTACATCTTCTAGGTTTTCTCTCTGCTCCTGCTTTCAGTCAGGAATAAAGATTACACACACACTTTTATTGATAGCCTCCCACAGCTCTGCACAGCATCTGGTTGTTTTAGTGCTGACTGCTGCTTTCTGTGCAGACCTGCATTGGATCCAGGTGAACAGCTCAGAGGAGGCGTACAAAGTAATGAAGATCGGAAAAAGGAACCAAAGTATATCTTCTACCAGACTGAATCATATGTCTAGCAGAAGGTCAGCATGACTCCAGTGTTTACTGCAGCATACATAGATGTGAATGCTGACCTGCAGCATTTATTGTTTCTGCAGCCACAGCATCTTCTCCATCCGGATCCTCCGGATTGATGATGTTGGAGTTCCCAGAGTCCTTGGCATCAGCGAGTGAGTTGTCCTTCCTTCGCTCCATTCCAGAGGTATTGTTCCTGGTTAGACATGTGTTCTGTGTTCAGGCTGGCTCTTTGTGACCTGGCTGGCTCGGAACGCTGTTCTCGCACTCACAACACCGGAGAGCGGCTAAAAGAGGCGGGAAACATCAACAGCTCCCTGCTGGCTCTGGGGAAGTGCATCAATGCCATGAGGCTCAAGCAGAACGCCAAGTACGATTCCAGAATTTGATGCTGTTCTGATTTCACTGCACTGCAGCACAGCCGCTTCAGTCTAACATTTCCATGCAGGCTCCAGCATCACATTCCCTTCAGGGAGTCCAAACTCACCCACTTCCTGCAGTTCTTCTGCGTTTCTGGCCGCGTGTCCATGGTGGTCAACATCAACCAGAACTTCTCCTGTTTTGACGAGACGCTCAACGTCCTCAAGTTCTCCGCCCTGGCTCAGAAGGTGTCACTCCCAATTATTGCATTGTATTGTATTATTCATACAATACAAACAAGTTGGCTTCATCTGCAGCTTGTCATATGACTTTATTAGGATTCTTTATAATAATGATACTACTGCTACTATGCTACTAATAATAAAAATGCCAAGACATGGTGTGACACTAAGTTAAAGTTTCAACCAATGACTCTTCATGAGAATAATTTGCTTTATATATTTTTATATCTGCCTATGTGGTTTAGTTTTGTAGCTGTATTTTAGATTGACTATATCCTGTTGTTTTTGACATAAATGGAATTCCTTTAAATGGTGCTCCTACAACCTCCACACATGTTTAAGACACATGTGCTTGTCTGAGCAGCACTTCCCCTCACTTGTCCAGGTGATGATGGTTACCTCCCGGCCCGTTGCCCTGAACAACAGTGCTTGCCACAAGTCAGCGATGGAGCTGTCTCTCATCATCGATGAAGCCGATCAGCGCAGAAACATACTGAACCAGGACAGGAGGAGCACGCTTATTGCCTGGGAGACGAACCTGGAAGATGTCCTGGAGGCTGAAGACAGTGAGGAGTGGGAGGAAGAGGAAGACAGTATGACAGAGGGAACAGTGCTGGAGGCTGGAGGGGACGAGGATGGGGACCAGACTATGGAGGAGGAAGTGGTGAAGGTGAGTTTCCTTCAGCTGCTGCTTATTCAGTTTTGGATAATTGTTGAGGTTTGGGCTGAGTTTTATGATTTGGCACAAAAGGATGGACTAAATATTGTACAAACTTGTGTCTATCTGTTCAGAAGGCGGCACTCCGTTTGGTTCTAGAGGCTCAAATCAGAGAAGAAGTCAGCTCTGAATTTATGGAGCTGTTCAACAAGATGGAGAAAGACTACAGGTGAGGCTTCCTCTGATCACCTGCTGCAGCTAATGAGGTCCTGTTGTAAAGCGGCTCTTCTCTTTGACAGCGAGCGTCTGGAGAAGGAGAAGGAGATCTTGGAGGAGCGTGCTGAGAAGAGAGTGGAGATCCTAAAAAACCTCGTAGGTAAAACGGTCGACCTGACCACATCCAGCAATGATGGCTGCATGGTGAGAAAACTGACACACTCCATTGCATTCTGCAGGATTTCATTGGGTTGAGGTTTACATTTAGCAGGTAAAGATTTTATCAGAAAACAAACAACTGCAGAAGCAGGGCATATTTCAAGTTATGTTTAGAAACAGCCTCAGCCTCTGCTGGTTCAATCAGCTGGAGGTTAACCACACTAGCGTGTATGTCAGGTGTGATGAATTCTATCCATCCATCCATTTTCTATACTTCCTTGTCCCTTAGTGGGGTCTGGAGGTGCTGGTGCCTATCCCCAGCTAACGTTCGGGCGTCACCCTGGACAGGTTGCCAGCCTGTCGCAGGGCGTGATGAATTCCTCATAGAATTAATAGCCAAAGATCCTCCAATCAGGATTTTACTGACAGGCTGCCAGTTTCCTTTGAGGACTCGGCTACAAATTCAGATTTTTCTCCCTGAGGACTAAAGCACAACCAGAGTCCTCTGTAGAAGCTTTGTTTTTCTTCAGTAAGAAACTGATCACAACAGGAAAAACCTGTAGCAAGTGAAACGATAAGACTCAATTAAAAATCTCACAAGAAATAAAGAAACTTTGTGATCATTCTACTGATGGATCATAGCTTTTAACTTTTATCTGACAGTTTTTCTCCCAGAAAACCTGCTAAGTGTGGATGTGCCATAACTTTCTCCAGCTGAATAGAAAACAAAACTAAAGTTCAGGGTTTCGCAAGAAAACTTGCTAAGCCCAGTGGTCAGGGCACCGAGGCGGGGCACTTGGGTTTTGTATTAAAAGATGTTGAGTTGACAGGAAATGTAAAATATTACTGGGTAATGTCTAACATAATTATGTTACTGGAAGACATTGCCGACAATACTTAAAGCTAGTGTTGTAGTCCAGACCACCAAACCCGAAACCAAGACAAGACCAAGACCAGAGTGTATCGAGACAGAGACAAGACCAAAACTTGTCCAAGACCAAGTTGAGACCAAGACAGAAGGAAGTCGAGTCAAGACAAAGATCGTGCTACATGACACGATAATATATGAAATATGATCAAAATTGCTTTTCAACTTGAGCTGAAAGATTCACATTCCCATAAAAACATATTAAAGTATTAAATACTTAGAGCTTAAATAAATGTAACCAATATTATTATCAATTCAAACTCTTTGTTCTGCTTTGTTTCCATCTCTGTGCTTACAATATGTGGAGGTCTCGTGCCATCCCTAAAAAGATAATGCCCGAGGTGGTTGCCCATATCGCTCATGTCAGAAACTACCACTGTCTGTACCATTAAACATAGCAGTTAAGGAAATGCCCTGACGGTAAACAACTCTCAACTATGAACACTGACCAAGGAGCAACAAGTAAGAATTAACCAAGCATAAGATGCTCACTGTGACTATTCTCATCCTCTCTCCCGCTGCATGAAGCCAGGCAGCACACAGTGCTGTAATGTCTGCCAAATGACGATCTAAAAAAAACAATCTAAGAGCAATAAGCATTTTCTGCTTGCTTTTCCGTTCTTGTGTTTTATTTATTCGCTAATTAAATAAATATCAATGTATATAATTAAATGAAATAGTAATAGCTACTGCAGTGTACACAGAGCATTACAGGAACAAAGAACGGCTCTCAGTGAGGCTTCATTCCCGTTCGTGAATGTCACGTCACTATATTGCAGACTTTGGTCACAGCGTTGTCCCACACATGCGACATGTCAGTCAACAGCCCCGCACAATAATTCAGCGCATTAGAGACAACTTTTTTTCATCACAAATGCAACATATGTGTCTGTGTTGTGTTGGAAATGATAATTCAATTATGCTAGTTTTAACTTTAAGCACATGTTTAAATATTAGACAGATCAACATTATCTTGAATAGGACTCAATTTTAAGTTAGATTTAGAGTCATGGCTTAATCAACATAATCTGATCAGTAGAAGATAATTGTACCAGTTCTTAGATCCAAATCAGCCCGTTTTGATATTCTAGGTAAGAGGACGGCTCTGAGCCATCAGCCTCCTGCTGTGCTTGGAATGCAGCAGCATCTGTGCTGGGACAGCAGGAGGGGGTCTGCATAGAGATAACTGTTTCCTGAACCCATATAAGGATTGGGACCTTTTGTTATGTGTTTGAGGGAGAGAACACCTAGAGAGATAGGATCTCACACGGAGATGTGGAATGTTGCTTCTCTCAGGACTCATCAGCCCAGCAACGACAGTCATAAAACATTTGGAGTAACTTCCCTTTGAAATCTGGAACTTATTCTAATTAGAGAATTAGGGAAAAAACGAGAGGAAAAACGCTCATAGCATAGCAGATATGGCCAATCACATTTACCAAACGGCACCCCAGCTAGCATTGAATGTTTGGAGGACGTACGCTGAATACGTTTAAACGACATCCAAATGAAACACCATAAGACGTCCGGAGGACTTTGAGTTGATGTGCGCCAGACGTTCGGGAGGACGTTTTCCGGAGCCAAAATTGACCACCACTAGACTTCCAGCGGACTTTCAGCTGAATGTCCGCTGACAACATTCAACGGACATTCAGCTAGGTCCGTGGAAATGCTAATATAGCAACAATTTCATTGGAATGCAGGGTTTTCATGTGGAACAGTTGTCTTCCATTTCCTAGGGATATTAATCCAATGTTGTAACAAATGGTAGAAGAAGAAAAGTCGTGCTGGGCCCACACTTAATGTTTTCATGTGAAACAGCTGTCTTCCGTTTCCAAGACATATTAATCTAATGTAATAAATTATAAAATCGATCACAACCACTTAAAAAGACTTGGCAAAATATTTATTGATTTTATAGTATTAACATTAAAGACTACCCACAACAAAATATGATAATCACATTTATTTATACTTATGTACCAAAAAGACATTAAAGAAACCTTTTTAGAACAAAGTAAAACAGCACAGTATAAATTTTAATACAATGGGTTTTTTAGAAAACACATTCACAATAATAATAAATCAAGGCAGAGTCAGCATTAAAAACCAACCACTGATTAAAAAGATAATTTTAAAAGAAATATTTACACCAGAGCCGCCAGCCCCAGAACATCACTACTTTAGGGGAAATCTGCTTGGAGGAATGGGCCAACATTCCAGCAACGGTGTGTGCCAACCTTGTGAAGACTTACAGAAACCGTATGACCTCTGTCATTGCCAACAAAAGATATATTACATATTGAGGTTAACTTTTGTTATTGACCAAATACTTATTTTCCACCTTTATTTACAAATAAATTCTTCAAAATTCAAACAATGTGATTTTTCCGATTTTTTTTTTTTTTTTTTTTTATTGTTCTTTTTTTTTCTCATTTTGTCTCTCATAGTTGAGGTCTACCAATGTTGTCAATTACAGACCTCCCTCATCTTTTTAAGTGGGAGAACCTGCACAATTAGTGACTGACTAAATACTTTTTCCCCATTGTAAGCTGAATGCTGCTCCTCCATGTTTGGTTCTGGTTCTGGGAATGCAGAGTAAAACCTGAACCAGAAGACCTGAGAGGTCTGGAAGGTTGATAAAACAATAGCAGATCCGTAATGTGTTTTGGTTTTAAGCCGTTCAGTGATTTATAAACTAACAGGAAAGTCTATCCTCTCAGTGTAAGGACTTTAGAACGGGGTCTGGTTTTAATGAGAAAGCCAGCAGCAGCCTTCTGGATCAGCAGCAGCTGAGTTTTTTTTTTTTGCAAACTTATGAAGACACTTGCAGTAATCAATGCAACAGACTAAAGATAAACACATGGATTAGTTTCTCTACATTTTCCTGGGATGCTATTCCTTTAAATCTGGAAATGTTCTTCAGGTGATAGAAGGCTGACTTTATAGGGAAGCAGAGAGCGAGTTGGAGGCTGTGTACACAAGCATAATTGACAGCCCTCCTCTGATTGGTTGTTTCTGATTGACTGTATTTCTGCAGTTATTAATGGGAGAGCTGAAAGAAGGTGGAGAAGCTAGTTTTTTATTCATTTTTTAACAGATTATCTGTCTCATAACATTCTCTCACAAACCACATGGTGACAGTCTTAACAAATATGAAAAAAACATTCTTATAAAGTTGCATAGTGCAGCTTTAACCTTCCTTAGGGATTTTAATTTCTAAACTTATGTATCATCTCAGTTTGTGTCGGGGGGGAACAGAGTTTAGTCTGAAGTGGACCAGGTACATGGAACCTCGGTGTTGACCAGTTTCTCTTCTGATTGGCTGTCAGGAGGCAGAGAATTTGGGGGGAATCATCAGCTCCATGACTAAAGACCTGAAGAAGATCAGAGACGATGCTCAGAGCGTCCAACATTGTCTGACTGAAGAAACACACGTTGCAGGTATACACATACTCTGCAGAAAATCCGATGCACAATACAGATCCATGCAAACATGCACATCAGATTTAAACGCATCTAAAAGAAACTCCAACTCTTCTGTGGGGAATCTTACTGCATTTTTCTGAAAAAGGGGTAAATACCAGGACCTGTATTTAAAAACTGTTGCTCTATACCGTGTTAACATACCGGAAGGAAACAGGAAGACATGAGAACTGAACCATTCATTTAGAACTGGACTGTTTTAAATTTACATGTCAGACTTTCTTGGATAAATTCCACATGATTTTATTATTTGTGCTGCTTTATACCTGCAGAGTTGGAGGCGCTGCGGTTAGAGAAGCTGCAGTCTCATGAGCAGTTGCAGGAAGCCATGAAGGTAAGTGTTGAGACAGAGACTGACTTTGTGAACTCTGGAGTAGAGGTTATGTGGAAATGAAATGAGCATTGATGGCAGTGTCATCTCTGAGTATAAAAGAAGGGAGTCAGTAGAACAGAGATGCATCGGCAGTTGATTGCAAAATAACTCTCAAAGTGTTCATTAATTTTTCTACTTCCTGAAACTGTCAATACGCCAGGCCAGGACTTACTGGAGCTGTCAGTAAGGAAATCTAAAATCATGCTTAAGAACTGAAGTCAAGTACTAGTTTTTCAATTTTTTTAAAAACAGCTCTAGGAATACGAGTGCCCCTTTTTCACCTCCATTTCTCCATATCATTTGTGCTGCTGATCAGGACTCACCATCCCTCCATTCATCCAGGATTCACCTATGCACATGTGGCACCATTGCAACCATTCTGTCAGTTTCCTCTTTCTGCTGATTTTTATCCCCCTGTCCCTCAGACACACGCTCACACACACAGAAGGATGAGTTAAACTTCAAGTGAGTTCACCAGGTGTAGAGAAGAGTTATACTGCATGTTGCTCTGCTTACAGTTTGACCTCACGCAGGAGATTCTATTCTCTCTGTTAGTTTTAATAAGGTATCAGTAGTGTCTGTTCTTATTTAACTGGTAGAACTGTGTTGGCTTCCATCAGAGTCTGGAGCAGCAGCAGAAAAGGTTCTCAGAACTGTCAGAAATTTGTGAGCAGAAAGATGACATCATCAGTAAACTCCAGGAAGACTTGAGGAAAGCTACACAAGACGTAAACACTCTGCAGCTTCCTTCATCAGATTGTTTTCTGTCAAACTTTATGCCTCTGTTGCTCCAGTTTCCTAAGGTAGGAGAGAATGCTGCTGTCTTTCAGAGACCGACCACCTGTACCTGTGGGCGGAGGACCAGACAGGACCAGAGAGCAGGGGAGGACAGAAAAGAGCGCCAACGAGATGATACAGAGGAGCAGGGAGAAGGAGCGGTCAATAAGAGAGGTTTGAATGTTTTCCTCTGATCATGATCATGTTTCCTCTGAAAAACCCTGAGAGGTTCGTCCATGTCAGTTACTGCATGCAGTGGAGGAAAAAAGTATTTAGTCAGTCACCAATTGTGGAAGTTCTCTCATTTAAAAAGATGAGAGAAGCCTGTAATTGACAACATAGGTAGACCTCAAATATGAGAGACAAAATGAGAAAAAAACTTCTCAGAAAATCACATTGTCTGAATTTTAAAGAATTTATTTGCAAAGAAGGGTGGAAAATGAGTATTTGGTCACCTACAAACAGTAAGATTTCTGGCTGTCACAGACCTGTAACTTCTTCCTTAAGAGGCTCCTCTGTCCTCCACTCATTACCTGTATTAATGGCTCCTGTTTGAACTCGTTAACAGTATAAAAGACACCTGCCCACAACTTCAAACAGTCACTCCAAGTTCCACTATGGTGAAGAACAAAGACTGTCTAAGGACACCAGAAACAGAATTGTAGACCTGCACCAGGCTGGGAGACTGAATCTGCAATAGACAAGCAGCTTGGTGTGAAGAAATCTACTGTGGGAGCGATAATCAGAAAATGGAAGACCTACAAGACCACTGCTAATCTCCCTCGATCGGGGGCTCCACCAAGATCTCAGCCCGTGGGGTCAGAATGATCATAAGGATGGTGAGCAAAAATCCCAGAACCACTTGGGGGACCTAATGAATGACCTGCAGAGAGCTGGGATCAAAGTTACAAAGACTACCGTCAGTAACACACTACGCCACCAGGAACTCAGATTTTGCAGTGCCAGTTGTGGCCCCCTGCTGAAGCCAGTACATATTTGGGCGTGTCTGAAGTTTGCTAGAGAGCATTTGGATGCTCCAGAAGAGTATTGGGAGAATGTCAGATGAAACCAAAGTAGGCCTGTTTGGTACTTTGGCTGCTTTGGTTTACTCGACATGTTTGGAGGAGAGTGAATGCTGAGTTGCATCCAAAGAACACCATACCAACTGTGAAGCATGGAGGTGGCAACATCATGCTTTGGGGCTGTTTTTCTGCAAAGGCACCAGGACGACTGGTCCGTGTCCATGAAAGAATGAATGGGGCCATGTATTGTGAAATCTTAAGTGCAAATCTCCTTCCATCAGCAAGAGCATTGAAAATGAAACGTGGCCGGGTCTTTCAGCATGACAATGCTCCCAAGCACCTGGCCAGGACAAAGGTGTGGCTTCGTAAGAAGCATTTCAAGGTCCTGGAGTGGCCTAGCCAGTTTCCAGATTTCAACCCCATGGAAAACCTTTGGAGGGAGTTGAAAATCCGTGTTGTCAGTCCCAGAACATCACTGCTTTAGAGGAGATCTGCTTGGAGGAATGGGCCAACATTCCAGCAACAGTGTTGGTGTCTTTTATACTGTTAATGAGTTCAAACAGGAGCTATTGATACAGGTAATGAGTGGAGGACAGAGGAGCCTCTTAAGGAAGAAGTTACAGGTCCGTGACAGCCAGAAATCTTGCTGTTTTTAGGTTACCAAATACTTATTTTCCATCCTTATTTGCAAATAAATTCTTTAAAATTCCCACAATGTGATTTTCTGAATTCTTTTTTCTCATTTTGTCTCTTATAGTTGAGGTCTACCTATGATGTCAATTACAGGCCTCTCTCATCTTTTTAAGTTGGAGAACTTGCACAATTGATGACTGACTAAATACTTTTTCCCCACACTGTATGTTACCTTAGAAAGCCTCCATTTAACATCATCATTGTCGGTATGAACTGACATTCTCCCCACTGGTGTGCAATTATCTTTGCAGATTCTGCTCATCAAACATGAGCTTCATGTTTGATGTTTCAAGTTGCATCATCTTAAAAAAATCCTGAGCTTCTTGGTTACCTTTTTTTGTAAATAAATAATAAAAACCAGAGATCAGATGATGACTTTCCTCTGTGCGCAGACAGACATGTGAAGTGGTTTATGTGGTTTCTCCTCTCAGTAATCCTGGAAGAAGAAATCTGGAGGCTGCAGGAGGAAAATAACAAAAAAGATGAAACCATCATTGAGCTGGGGAGAGGGCTGGAGGAGCTGAAGAACGACAACTTGGAGTTGGAAAAGAAGGTTCAGCGGCTGACAGGTGAGAGCTAAATGTTCCTCTTGGCCAATGTTTCTTAACCCAACTCTAGACACAATGACCTGCACCTACAGATTAACAGCCTGCAGGTCACCTATGAAATTCTGCAGAGGTAATTCATTTCAATCATGTGTGCCGCAGCAGAGATGCATCTAAAATATGACAACCAGGTTCAGAAACCTTAGCTTGGTAAAACCTTCCTCTTGTCCCTCACTTTGCTTCCTCCAGAGGGTCTGGACTCTGTTATTGACAAAGAATTTCTTCCTGGAGTTGTGGGCTCTGTTGAAGTTTGAAATTTTACTATGCCCTTCTCAGAGAGGATGGTGGAGGATGCTCTTTTCATCCTCCACTATGAAGTGAGAAGTGCTAATCCAAATGAGTCATATTATAGACTTGGTTATAAGATATAGCATTTCTGTTCTTTGGCTAAAAGCTCACTTGAATTTAGGATCCTCCTCAAATGTCACACTAAGGTTTCTCAGTGGAGAAAAGTGGGATCAGGGACCCAAAGGAGCAGGGAGCTGGTAAGGAGGACCGTGCATGAACCAACCTTAATTTAACTAAGCCATTGTCTCCTCTCTCTGTCCTCTTAATAAAGATCTGGACGAGTGTCTGAACTATGGCTCTGTGCTTTCATCTCTGGAGGTGGAGCAGAAGGAGACAGCCAGGCTACAGAAGGAGAACAAAGCTCTTGTGAACGGCATCTTCCAGCTGCAGACTGAGGTGCTGCTCCTTATTTTTTGCTTTCTCTTCCTCTTCGCCTTCCCCCACCTCTGGTTGGTTTTTGTTGCAGCTGTTGATCATCATGCTGATTCCCCAGGTAACTGCCCTGCAGATGCAGCTTAAACAGCAGACTGACATGTGCAACAGCCAGTCAAAGCAGCTAGACTTGACTAAGCCGCGCCTTGAGTACCTGGAGAACCAATTAGAGGAGAGGTCTTGCTCAATTAAGAGTCCTACAGAGGAAGTGGCATGTCTGAGACAGGAAGTCAAGGTTATTCCTCTTATTTTATGAGTGGATCATGTTGTTGTTGAAAATCTCCTGATTACCCACTGACTGATCCAGCAGCAAGAGGAGGAGCAGAGCAGCATCATCAATGTGGTTGCCATGGACGAGCTGAAGAAGAAGAGTGAAGCAGCGGAGCAGAGGTCTGCTCACATATCCCAACAGATGGAAGAGCTGCAGCGAGAGAAGAGGCAGCTGGAGGAGCAGCTGGCTTTCAGGTGATCAGCACAGACTCCAGACAGGTACCTGACAACCTTCTGATCTCTGTGTGACCTTCTCTGACCTCTGCTCTTTCAGCAACAGAGGCTGTGTGGAGCTTAGACAGGAGCTGGAAAATCAGAGAATAGAAATGAGCCAGCAACTGCAGAATCTGAGGGCTGAGCTGGAGTCAGAGGGTGGAGCTCTGCAGCACAAACTCCACAAACTGGAGGACGAGGTGGCAGGTATGTGGAGGTGGAGAGACCAAATGACCGAGGCAGCAGGTCTATGTCAGGGGTTATGAGGGAGTTTCAAATGAATGATACCTGGATACTCGACAGAAACACTGAGGACGGATTAGAACCGATCCAAGTGATAGGAGTGCTCTGATTGGCCGATACCTGTCCTCTGCTTTAGGACTGCAGCGAGTTATGCTGGAGAAGGAGCAACTACTGGAGGACAGCCGACAACAGGCAGAGACAGTGAGGCGAGGTAACGCACACAGCTTCACTGTCACATCAAGCTCTGCCCCCAGGAGCCACACTTCAACTTTAGTTGTTTCTGTCACTGGCTCACACAAATTTCCTCCAGATGTGAAGATGTTAAAATCCCTGATTCAATCCCAGATTCATGAAGTGCCTTGCTCCGGGGCAGTCGAACCTACAACTTTCAGATTGTAAAACTACTTTTCCTACTATGTCATAGCTGCTCTACAGGTGTTAATGAATAAATTAGTTTTGACAGATATTTTTGACTGGTGCAATAAAATAAATTTTTATTCGGTCAGAAAGTTGTGGGTATTCCTCTTTCCTTTTGATGCATGCCAATGTGCCTTTGGGCAAAGCACAAACCCCAAGGTGCCTACTTATATGCTTATTAGTGCATAAATATTTCTGATTGAATTAACTAGTTTCAAGAGCTTTGATTGGTTATAAAAATGCTTGGTAATGCAAGAGTAAAAACTGTCTTTTTCGAAGTAACAAACAAACAATAGAATAAAAGTGTTGTTTTGTTTTCAAGGTAGCAGATGCTTTTGCTGCTCATAAACTCAAGCCCCAGTTTTCCAGTCACCAACGTGGTGATTTACAGTATATTGAGTACAATTGTGAATAAGTGGCTATAAAGCTCCAGCTTTCTGACCACATTACTTTCAATTTAATATTCAAAATTCAAACCTTACTCTGTGGGTTATCAGAAGGTGGCTTAGTGGTACAGTGCTATGTAAAACAGTTATTTTTTTCAGATACAGTTTAAATTTCCACATCAAATGATTTTATTAAGTTAATTAATAATGCAGATTTATGTGTCGGCTTCACCTAAAACTGTTGGAGCACGGTCTTGGAGCTGTTGTTGATCAGAAAGTTAATGAGCTGCTGCACCAAACAGGAAGGACAATATAAGGAAAAGACTGCTCGGAGTGTGTGGCTCTTAGGTGAGAATGTTTGAATTCCACAGGCTGCTGGTGATAAAGTTTTGATTTAATTAGCTCAATTTTAGACTTCAAATCATCAAGGACAACATCAAACCTCTGTCATCCTCACCACTTTCTATAGAGGGACAATAGAGAGTTTACTGACCACAGCAGCATCTCTGTATGGTTTTGGAGAATGCATCACCACTGACTGTCAACGTGTGGTGAATTCCTTCCATCCTTGAAGGAAGCTGCCTGTCCAGTGCTCAGACAATTTTAAGACACCTTCAACCTCAGCATAGTTTGTTCTCCCTGCTGCCCTCTGGGAAAAGGTTCAGCATCTTCAAATGGAGAGCAACCAGATTCCACGACAGCTTGATGGCATAAGACTACTAAACTGCAATTAATTTAATCTTTTATTGTATATTGATACTTTTATTGTTACTTCTTTATTTTATTATTATTAGAGCCCTGCAATAAAATTTTTTTCAATATGTAAATTTTTTAAATGTGCAATTGAATAACAATAACACTTTCCATTTCTATGAAATTTACAGAAACATAATCTCTGTGTTTTATACACTGTCAGGAACTGGTTTCTGTTTTTGTCTTCATTCTAAGAGCTACAGTATCTGAAAGACAAACTGCACAGGAGGGTTGAAGAGGAGGAAAAGGAGAATCAGAGTGGGAGGAGGCTGCAAGGGAAGAAGAGAAAGGAGCAGGGGGAGAATCTGCACAGAGATGCTCAGGTAAGATTGTTTACCTTAACCAGAGAAGAACCAGGCCTGCTGATCATACACACACCATCAAACCTAACTAGCAACTAACAAACAACAACCATGTTCCCGAAGCTGTGGGTGCTCTGGAAACCGGCAGGATAACGGACTGATCATAAAGCCGTGACTTTTAGGCTATTTATTTTTACTCCAAAACAGTCTGTTCTGCTTTAGCTGCAGAGTTCTGTTCAGACAAAATATTTCCCTGCTCTGGATCAAAAACAAGCTTAACACTTTTTTTTTTTTCAGCATTCAGCTTCTGCTGCTTTTTAAAGTGTAATAATGAGCTGAGCCTACATGGGGCGAGTTCATTTCATTAAGCTTTATGTTTGTCTTCTACCACACTTTGACATGTTTGCTGTGTCTTTCACACAAATCTCTGCAGGAATTCTGCTACTGTGATCATGTCTGTTGGTGAAGCAGCTCCAGACATTTAGGAAATTTTTTTATTTTCTTCAGGACATCTGTGCTTCTCCTTTGCGGTCCACGATGGCTGACAGGAAGAAGCTTTCCAAGACAGTGAAGAGGAAAAGAAAGAGCAGTGAGGTAGAGGTAAGCTGTGATCTGTTTGAGTGTGTGGTAGCAGAGTTGAAGATGGAGGCTGCAGTCATGTCTTCCATGTCTGTTTCTCAGGGTTTGGTGTTTAGCGAGAACAAGAGGAACAGAGTTAAAGAGAACACTTGCAGCAGCAACCTAGTAGGGACCCTTTGCTAACAGGTAGATCTCAGAGCAATTGTCTGCTCCAGGTTTTCATCTGTGTCTTCTGTGCTGCAGGGGGATAGCATGCTGCAGAAGATTGAAGAACTTATCCAGAAGTCTCCATCCATCCTCAACAGCAAAGGTTTGTTCCTATGGAAAGGTTTCCATACCTTAAAGTTTCAGCATTACCTGACCTTGTTCACTTCAGATCTGGTTCTCTAGATGAATTCAGATGACAAACAAACATGATTATAAGGTGAAGTTAGTGAAACTCACTGCGTTACCTCAGACATTTGTTGAGACATTTTTGCCTCATTAGCCAACATTAGGACAAAGAAGTTAAGAAATATAATACAGTCACGACTTAAAACATACAGTGGGGAAAAAAGTATTTAGTCAGTCACCAATTGTGGAAATTCTCCCATTTAAAAAGATGAGAGAAGCCTGTAATTGACAACATAGGTTGACCTCAACTATGAGAGACAAAATGAGAAAAAAGCTTCTCAGAAAATCACATTGTCTGAATTTTAAAGAATTTATTTGCAAAGAAGGGTGGAAAATGAGTATTTGGTAACCTAAAAACAGTAAGATTTCTGGCTGTCACAGACCTGTAACTTCTTCCTTAAGAGGCTCCTCTGTCCTCCACTCATTACCTGTATTAATGGCTCCTGTTTGAACTCGTTAACAGTATAAAAGACACCTGCCCACAACCTCAACAGTCACACTCCAAGTTCCACTATGGTGAAGAACAAAGACTGTCTAAGGACACTAGAAACAGAATTGTAGACCTGCACCAGGCTGGGAGACTGAATCTGCAATAGACAAGCAGCTTGGTGTGAAGAAATCTACTGTGGGAGCGATAATCAGAAAATGGAAGACCTACAAGACCACTGCTAATCTCCCTCGATCGGGGGCTCCACCAAGATCTCAGCCCGTGGGTCAGAATGATCATAAGGATGGTGAGCAAAAATCCCAGAACCACTTGGGGGACCTAATGAATGACCTGCAGAGAGCTGGGATCAAAGTTACAAAGACTACCGTCAGTAACACACTACGCCACCAGGAACTCAGATTTTGCAGTGCCAGTCGTGGCCCCCTGCTGAAGCCAGTACATATTTGGGCGTGTCTGAAGTTTGCTAGAGAGCATTTGGATGCTCCAGAAGAGTATTGGGAGAATGTCAGATGAAACCAAAGTAGGCCTGTTTGGTACTTTGGTTGCTTTGGTTTACTCGACATGTTTGGAGGAGAGTGAATGCTGAGTTGCATCCAAAGAACACCATACCAACTGTGAAGCATGGGGGTGGCAACATCATGCGTTGGTGCTGTTTCTCTGCAAAGGTCCTGGTCCCTTTGCAGAGACCAGGACGACTGATTGAAGATGAAACGTGGCTGGGTCTTTCAACATGGCTTCGTTAGAAGCTTTTCAAGGTCCTGGAGTGGCCTAGCCAGTCTCCAGATCTCCACCCCATAGAAAACCTTTGGACGGAGTTTAAAGTCCGTGTTGCCGTCGTCAGCTCCTGGAGAACATCGCCAGGAGGATGTTCTCCTCTAAAGAACATCCCTGCTTTAGAGGAGATATGCTTGGAGGAATGGGCCAACATTCCAACAACGGTGTGTGCCAACCTTGTGAAGACCTTTGTTTGACCTCTGTCATTGCCAATAACGGATATATTACAAAGTATTGAGATGAACTTTTGTTATTGACCAAATACTTATTTTCCACCCTTATTTGCAAAGAAATTCTCTAAAATTCAAACAATGTGATTTTCTGAATTTTTTTCTCATTTTGTCTCTCATAGTTGAGGTCTACCTATGATGTCAGTTACAGGCCTCTCTCATCTTTTTAAGTGGGAGAACTTGCACAATTAGTGACTGATTAAATACGTTTTTCCCCATGGTACATCAGGTCCCTGTAGTTATTTTTGGGAGTCCATGGAGAAACTGACGTCGAAGCCTGAGGTTTTGTGGAGAGCTAAATTGTACTGCAAAATAAAAGATTGTGTTTCATACCAACCTATAAAAGAGCTTTGAGGTGAGTTTGGGAGGGTTTTTTTATGTTTTATTTTCAATACCCCTTCGACTATTCCTTATAAAAAAAAATTTTTTTCATCTTCCAAATTTTTGACCAGCCATTTTTTCTGTCATTGTACTTCTCGGCATATTGTTTTTGCTGATTTTGCACTTATAATTAAATGCAATTGCACTTTATTGCCGGTCAGCAATTGAATAATAATATGTATCTGAACACAGCTTGATCACGTTATGTCAGGCTGTGTATGAATATTTTTACCACATGCCTGAAAAGTTGCTGCTTTACAAACTTTAATGAAAACAGATTTTAGCCACAGCTCGTATTTATTGTTTTGGTCTCTGCTTAACGCATTAATCTTTGATTTAACCATCATGTAATGATTGTTATGTCATGATGACAGAAACCTTCATAGAGACATGTTGTCGTTATACCGTTGATCACTGTTCCTTTCAGATGATCAGGCATTTATCTATCTGACATTTTCCCAGACTGTTAGTTCTGTTAATATAATAAACTTTATTCTGTGCTCTACATCTGGTAAAGCGTGTGTTAAGTAGATGTTCCTCACTGACAACTTTTAATTATTTTTTCAGATAATTTTAACCTCACCTCTATGACTGCAGCGTATTTGTAATGATAAACCCCGACAACTTTGTCAGAGTTTCAGTTCCTCCAGCTATGGGGCGCTTAATATGGTACAAATTGCTGACCAAACCGCTGATTGGTCAGTTGCTGACAATCCACTGGACTGAGCGGCAGGTGGCCTTATGTCAATTTTAACCTGGCTGTTCTCAGAACAGCTTAACTGCCACTTATATTTGGTTTGTGCAAACCTTGTATTAACCTAGCGCAAAAGGCTGTAGGTTAAAGGTCAGCTTTACTATTATCTGAATGTTTCACCTGATTATTTGGTTGACTTTTTGGGTGGAACCATGTGTTCTGAAGGTTTGTATTTGGGTGCTTTAGACTCTCGATCCACATGCTGGCCTGACCTCAGTCTGCTACTCAGGTCCAGATTGATGGTCTCAAATGTCTGAAGTATTTTTGAACATTTGCAATAACATTTCCTGATTATGTTTCATGGAGTTGTTGGGAGTAATGCTGGAAGCATCAATCTTTAATGAGTAAAATTTGCTCAGAACTGATTTCAGATGAAGTAATGTTTCTGGGACATTAACACCACTTTCCCGTCCCTGCAGCTGATCCTGCCTCATTCATGGAGGCCGTCACTATGGCAACAAGACCCCGGCGAGGACGAAAGAAGCTGTATAGGATGGATGTCGCGTCTCCACTGCTGGACTCTCCGCACACTGTGAGTCCTTTTGGCAGTGTTGACTTCTATCAAGAAGTATTCAGTAAAAGCCATTAAAACGGAACTATTTCCTGTTCATAGTTCAGCACCTGAGCATTCTGGGCGGATATCAGTTGAACTAGTTTACATTCATTTACAGATATTTTCATGAATTAGTTTTTAATAAAAAATATTTTGATGGTATGGGTCAGTTACTGTATAAGTCTGTCATTGGCAGCCTGTCGTTTCGAAGGTTATTTCCCTTTGTTTAATCTTCTACTCCTTTCTTTGTTGCTGTGGCAGAACAAAATTGGTGCTATTTCAGCTGTACTGAACTCTACAACTGTGAGACTTGGAAGTGGCTAAGTTCATAATGCTGCAACTTTGGTGTGTATGCACTCCCTGTGCATAGCAGGTTCTGCAACATGAACCAGGTGTACCTTGGAGTGGGGACCTTCATTATCTTTAAAAATGGAGCAAACTATGATAAAGTTTAACGATGGAGGAGTGAGTGGTATACAGCAACAGGGCTCCACAGACAGACAGATTAACTTGGGCACACACTGAAAACACTATACTCACCATGCTCTCACCTTTTGAGGAGAAATGTTGCAACTCTTTTCTGTAGATGTTGAAGTTTGTCCTAATCTCAGTTTATAGTTGAATGGCACAACACTTGCTATGGAGGTTTTCTTTTGTAGTGTTTAGGTGTCCCATTTATAAAGGATTGTGTGGGATTCAATGATAAGTGTACGTACAACTAATATAAACTCAGCTTATAAAACAATGCATATGCACACCAACAAGCAATTTCTCTTTATGAATCACAGCCGCATTCATAAAGAGAATGTAGGTGTGATTTGTAGAGGGTCTTAAGTTCTGCCCTCTACAAACCCACATTAAATCAGAAATGGTCAAGTAAAAGAACCTCATGAATTTTAAGGTGTAATTAAATGTGCCTGCTCATCATGTTATTTCATGATGTATAATGGCAACCACGAAGAAGAAAAAAAAACAGAAAAAAAAGCTACTTCAACCTGAAGATTACGCCCCACCACAACTACTACTCCAAGTTCACCACCAAGCCACATTTCCCGTATTCTGAAACCCAAAGCTAGTCAGGTATGGGGCAAGGTGAGAATTCATCTATTAAACTCACTGAAGATGAAAACATAAACTAAAAAATGGATTATAGACATATTTATAAGCGTATTTGTGAGCCTGCTTCTTTATTATTAAATTTAATATAATTTCAGATCTTTGTATTACTTTTCTTCAGATTAACTTAGAAAGTGAGCTATTATAGTTGCAGGTTAACTTTCTAAACTACAAAAAAGTAACTGGTAGGGATGCTCAAATATGAAAAATTTGACTGATATTGATATCAGGCAGTAACACTGCTGTTATACCAGATTTAACAATATTTTATTTTATAATTTATTTTCCATCATATTACCCAATTAATCTTAAGAATAATCGATAGATTATTCAATTACTAAAATATTCATTTACAACAGCCCTAGTCTGTTTCTTTCTTTGTCTTGCTGAAGGTGAGGTTACTCTTAGTCCAAAGAAGTAGGCATGCTGCAGTCACAACACAGCAGTGGATCTGGCATGTGGAAGCCCCATTGCTGCTCAATGTACAGAGATGTTAGGACACCCCGTTGCCTAGCAGAGTGAGGATTTGTTGGTTTCTTCACTGACGTTGAGACGTCACCCTGAACGATGAGACCCCTTTGTAGTCACTACTCTGAATTATGGGTCTAACACTCTCTGCAACTTACAGTGACTGAGATGCATCTTCCCACTGTGGGCTGGGAAGGACCATGCTATCAACAAGTTTTTTCTTTTGATGGCTTCTGGATTGATGGGAGTGGTTTCCTGTAAGGCTGAAACGATTCCTTGAATTATTCGAGTACCTCGATTATTAATATTCCTTGAGGAAAATTTATCTGACTCGAAGCTTCGTTAAATTATGTTTTATTAAGTAGCGCACAGTGTTCCGCCCGGATGATTATTTGTGGTGGGCAGCACTCTTACTTCCACTGAGTTGTTGTGAAGTGCTAGCAGCATGGTGTGGAATTGCGTGGGGTTTTGGGGCAAAATAACCCCAAACGCTTTTGTTGCGTTGTCACGGTTTTCGGGCGAACGGTAGAGAGAGAGAGATCCGATTCCTCGGATAATCGTAAAAATATTCTATAGAGTACTCAATTACTAAAATATTCTTTTACAACAGCCCTCGACCATCAAGGTGGAATACTTCTGTTTTACTCCTGCTTGATGACTGTAGTTGGCCCTTCTGCGGAACACTGTTCTTAACTCTTTCACAAAGATTTCTCCACTGTGCTGCATATTCGTTTCCTAGTTGGCCATTCTATGGCTAGGGGAGTGGACCTTTATCATTCCTACCAGTATAATCTCCCTTACTTTGGCCTTTACCTAGTGATGACACTGCTGCTACTCTATTCTGAAAGAATGATGGAGACAGCATGAGGTTCATTTACTGTGAGGGGAGAGTACCCCACAAGTCCACATGAAGCAAGGACTGTTTTTTCCTATGCAGCTACTTCTCTGAGAGAACAAGGCAGACCTGATCTTCCTTGAGAGTCCAAGTGACTATCATAAGTTGATAAGTCCTTTCCATGGATCAAATAAGTATCAAATCTCTCTTTCTAAATAAAAATGACCATCCTGAAGTTAAACAAAAATCTCAAATCCTCTAAATCATCCATTAATTTTCTAACACTCCTGTCCCTAGTGGGGTCGGGAGGGTTACTGGTGCCTAACTCCAGCCAACGTTCCAGGAGAGAGGCGGGGTACGCCCTGGACAGGTCACCGGTCTGTCGCATCCTCTAATTTAATATTCCTTTATAAATTTAACGATCATCAATCAATCAAACCTAGACCAAAGGTTTTAAACTTTAGTCTAGAAAACATTACTTTTATTCCCATTCATCAATTTGAAGTAACTAGTTACATGTACTAGAGTGGCTTAAAATATCAACATTTCATTTACCTTTGCATTTCGGACCAGCTGACAATGTAGTTTTTTGTTGTTGTTTTGTCTTTCCTCATTGACATAAACAAGTTGAGAGCCCTGGCCTAATGTCAGTTTGTATTTTGTCAGATGCCAGAGGGAGATAAGGAGGACAAGGAGAGCGATCACCTGATCATCAGAAGACATCTGCGCTCCAACTGTAGAAAGTGACCTGTGCTGCCGGGTTCTGATTCTTGGACTTTTTATGTTTGATATGAAAATTGATAGCTGTAAGTGATGCAACTATGCTCAGAACCAGTTATAGTAAGAAGATCTTAGAGGACAGATGTCATTAAAGGTTCTTCATTCTGGCATTTGTGATTAAATCAGAAACACTGTAATGAGACTTTGTTCATTGAAAAAAGCTAGATAAAATGCCAGGAGACAATCCAGACTAAAGGTGAGTCAGAAGGATGAAAACATTAATCGGGGTGATGATGTGATTGTTTAGTCACCAGAACATCATCTTAATATCCGGTAGGACCCGATGCTTCCTCTGTATCATGTTTCTACAGGTGGCCGATAAGGCCACAAACTGAGGTTCCCTACAGAAATCTGATTAAATTGTCAAAACTGACAGGCCCTCTCTGGTTCTTCTGCTCCTCTCATCAGATTTAGGTTTTCCCCAGATTCTGAGACTGACCTCTGTTGACTTTATCAGACAGAAACCAAACACCTGCTAGGTTGTGGGAAGAACAATAAGACTGAAAAGTGTCAATGTTTTCCTTTATTTTTCATGAGTCAAAATAGATTTGGCTTAAGGTTCTGACATCATTTAAAGTCTCTTTGAGTAAAATATTGATGTGAAATGATCAGTTAAATCCTCTGACTCCCTGCAGGTTTCATGTTGATTCTGATTTTACATGAAGGAACTTCTGTTGGTGCAGAATAAATTTCTTTATATATATATATATATATATGGGGTTTTTTTTAAGTAAAACCCTTCAAAACACATCGTAGGTTTGATTTTGTTCATGACACAGCAGGTTGACCATGTTTCAGTTAATATTTTTTGTAATAAAATTTTTAATACCTGAAATGTTGGCTGGTGTTGGTGTGTGGGACATTGTCAAATTCTTAATTTGAGACATTTTAAAAACTAGGCTGACATTCAGCTAAACCAGAGGGTATTGTGGAAAAAAGTACTTTAATAACCTAAATTATTCAAGGTTATTCAAGGTTGCAGATTCATGAAAATAGTTGGGACTATTTCTTATTCTAAAGCATAAAAGTTTTAAAGAATGAAATCAGAACATTTTGAGTAATTGGATAAGATCCAAAGTAAAATACTTATATTAATATTGTTTTACTCAGAGGAGCCAGTTGAGGTGGCTCAGGCATCTGGTTAGGATGCCTCCTGGACGCCTCCCTGGTGAGGTGTTCCAGGCACGTCCCACCGGGAGGGGGCTCCGGGGAAGACCCAGGACACGCTGGAGGGACTGTTTCTCAACTGCCCTGGAAACACCTTGGGATTCCCCTGAAGGAGCTGGCACAAGTGGTTGGGGAGAGGAAATTCCTACTACCCCAGTGACCTGACCCCGGATAAGCGGAAGAAAATGGATGGATGGATGTTTTACTTGTAAGAATACATGCACTTACTCTTACAGTTGTGGGGAAATACTTACAAGTAAAACAAGTAACTAACTTTGGTATTTAATTAGAATAATGGATTATTCTTGGTTTCCTTTCAGAAGACCATCTGAATTACTCACATTCAAATTATAGTAAGAGTAAGTTATGGTTCTAATATTCTAAATGAATGCTGAATCAAAGAGAAACTAAAAAGGTTATAAATGTGATTTTGACATTGAACTTGAAATGGTGTAAAATGTGTAACTCAATTAAAGATCACTAATATGTGTTGGAGGTAGATGGTAGGTGAAAGGATAGGGGAAAAGAGGAACTAACAGGAGAACAGACCAGGCCTTATTTGGAAACTGATTGTTGAGCAACTTAAACTTTTCCAAGAAATGGTTGTGCAGGTTACTGATGTAGGAGGACCTTTGAGCAACCCTGGGTCATTAGAACAGACATCAGAAAATAATGTCTCTAAGACAGTGATGGATATGAGATCATCTGTCCAAACAGTCAGCCAATGAAACAAGCACAGCAAGAGTGCTGGCCAATGCAGGGTGGATAAACCCTATAAAAGGTGAGTGCAAAAGAGGATCCTTTGGTTGGATCCTTCAGGCAACTTGGAGCCAAGATCGAAATGGACAAAGAACTCAGCAGCTGAAGAAGAGCCGGGGCCACAGAGCCGAAGACTGTCCTGCGCATGGGGACCAACCCATCCTGTGGCTTCAAATTGCACTTCTCTCATCAGCTGAGTTCAGACCCCCAAAATAAAGATAAAGACAAAGAACAAAGGCAAAGAAGAAGAACTGGTGCTTCCTTCCATTCTACATTTCAAATGACAAGGAAGATTGTGAGACAAGGTAAAGGGAACTTCAGAGCTGCAAGACAAGAAGCTGAGGACTGCTACACACGACAAAGCATGACTACAGGACAGCGGTGCAACATCTGGCTGCATGGTGTGAGAGCAACAACTTGGTACTTAATACCAAAAATACCAAAGAAATGATTGTGGACTTCAGGAAAAAGCAACCTGATCATCATAGACCCCTGTCCATCGGTTCAGAGGCGGTGGAGAGGGTCAGCGCTTTTAAATTTCTGGGAGTGACCATGGCAGAGGACATGTCCTCTGGCTCTCACATTGCCTCCGCAGTTGGAAAGGCCCAGCAACGCCTTTTCTATCTGAGGAAGCTGAGGAACTACCACATCCCAAGACCACTGCTGGTGAACTTCTACAACTGTGCCATCAGCAGTGTTCTGACATATGGGGTCCTGGTGTGGTTCTCAAGCTCCACCAAAGCAGATCAACAGGAACTCCAGCGTGTGGTGAAAACAGCGGGGAGAATTACTGGAGTACTTCTCCCAGAGATTAGTACCATCTACACCACGCGCTGTCTACGGAGAGCAGAACATCCTGCGAGACTACCACCATCCTGCCTGTCACCTGTTCTAACGATTGTCATCTGGTAGAAGGTACCGGTCTCTACAGAGTTGGGCTAAAAGACTGGCCAACAGCCTGAACCCCCAGGCTATAAGACTTTTGAATTTACAGGGCTGTTGAGAAGCACCACTGCCTAATGTTCACATGAGCACTACTTACTTACTATTTATTTATTTATTATAGTGGGGTTGGGGAGCTGTCCACTTATTTATTCACATTTTTGAAGATGGGTGTATGCAAGCACTGTTGTCATTTCTACCTTTTTCTGCACTTCATTGGGAATCTGTTACTACTATTTAGTGTTGTACTCCAAACACAATTTCGTTGTCTTTTTTTTGGTAGAAATGGCGCATTTAATTCCAAACCAGAGAAAACTAAAGAGAATGAAATGTTGTGTTAATCCATTTATAGTTAAACAGAGGAGCCGGCGGTTTGTCTTGAGGAAATAAATAAAGGTGCAGAAGTTAATTAGACCGTAAAATGCACAGTCCGCTGCACAACCAATTCGGAGGCGGCTCCGCCGTTGCGAAGAATTAAACTTAACTCATCCTGCGGTCTTAGCAAACGGAGCTGAAGACGTTTCGCTCCGCGGCTCAGAAGGAGAGCGGCGCTCAGAAGGAGAGCGGCGCTCAGAAGGAGAGCGGCGCTCAGAAGGAGAAGCGGCGCTCAGAAGGAGAGCGGCGCTCAGAAGGAAGCGGCGCTCAGGAGAGCGGCGCTCAGAAGGAGAGCGGCGCTCAGAAGGGAGCGGCTCAGAAGGAAGCGGGCTCAAGAGAGTCGAGACGGTCTAGAAGCCCTTAGAGGAGAGCTCAAAGAAGAGCTGAGCGGATCTCAGTTAGCACAGCCTTAAGGCTAGTCACGGCATTCAGAGACCAAGACAGGAGCTAACTGTATATCACAACATTCGACTAAACAGTGCCACATCTTCCGATCCAATTCATCTCTACAGCCGTTTATGGCTGACCCGTTCCATTTACCCCGCCGCCAAGAAACAGGGTAAAACAGTAAATACACAAAACAAACATTGACTAAACAAACCACATCTTCAGACGAATACACATTATTAAATACTCTTTAGTTCAAGTAGATCTAAAATACCTTTCTATAAATATCAAGTCAACAGTGAGTGTCTACAATACATAGATCCCTCAACTCTCCCCCCTCTCTCTCATCTGCCTTGGTCCCTTCCGGAAACCTTAAAAGGTGCTCAGGCCCCCGGGGAATGTTTCAGCCTGACCACCTGGCAGAGGAAGAGACAGAGGTAAGTCACACCTGCACGGCTTTCAAACATTTTAGTGCATTACAAACAGTTACAATACTTATTTCATTCATTTGTCTGTTAACAGGACACCATCAGTTCCAGCTGAGATGCCACTGCAACACACCTACAATCAATAAAATACTTCAATCTGTTTGTATTTGTTTGGTTCATTATTTAACACACACTTTTAGTGTTTCCAGCCTGGTAATGAAAGACCTTCATTACATGCTCAGAAGGAGTGAGGTGCTCAGAAGGAGAGCGGAAGAAGGAGTGAGGTGCTCAGAAGGAGTGAGGCGCCACACCAGTTGTAGGGCCAACATGGGCCCTTCATGGCAGTGGCCATACATGGACAAACCCGTGTGGGGCCCACTTAGGTATGCTGGCTGGGTATTGGTATTAAATTAAACATAGATAAATATGCATTAATACGTTGTATGACAGACATTATGAAATGAAGCGCAGGTACAATGTGATTGCCGAACTGCGCAGGTCACTAAAATGATAGGATATGATTAATAAACACTAATATTACACGGCTATTACGCAGCTTCGATCCCACGTAAGTACCGGTATCAAAATGTATTTAGCAAGGTTTAATAATAAAGAGTTTTATTAAACTAAAATATTTTAAAATACAGGGGGAAAAAAAACACAAAACATTATAAATTGTCATGCTTAACTGCCAAACAATAACATGTAACGACTTTGCATACAACAAACGAAAGCCATTCATGAATATATTTACAAGCTGCTGTCATATAAACTAAAGACAATAAGTTACACATCAGCTTAATGAAAGCCAGGTATAAAATACGTTAAATAAAGATTATTTAACGTAAATAAAACACATGAAGCGAAACTTCCACAGGTAAGACATATTTATATAAAATCTGCTGAGTAAGCATCGTAGCATCGACGTGCGCATTTCCACAATTAGGACGGATTTACGGGTAGCACAGATCAGAATACCTGTTCAGAAAGCAGGTTCTGTACCTGAACTCAGGGAAGAGAGTCCCTCTATGTCCCATCTTAATGATGAACTGGGTCCAGTTCCGTCACAGGATGAATGTTGTATTCATGAGAGAAACTATGCTTTCTTACTCCCCTTTCCCACTGTGATCCCGTATTAGTATTTTCACATAAATATCCCCTCCTCCCACCAAGTCTCTTACATTAGTTTTACTCCCCCCTCCTCTGACAGTAGCACCGGACAGAAGGAGTAGCATTTCTGAGCTATTCCACAGCTAAGAAGGCTGAAAACTGAATGTGGAGCTGCAAATTCACATTTTGTCCAAAAAAGTTTCTATCTATAAGAGAAAGCTTTTTTGGTCTCTTACATTCAACTCTGTTGAAACTTAAAATTTACACTTAGTTCCTGTTTGAAACAAGCAGAATTGCAGATTTTCAACATTTCTGTACTATTCCACAGCTGATAAGGCTGAAAGATTAATGTGGAGCTGCAATTTCATATTTTGTCCATTTTGAACTTCTCTCGAAAAGATAATGCTTTTTTGGACAGTCACATTCAATTCTGTTTAAACTTGAAATGTAGATTTAGTTCTCCCATACATACACCCCCCTTCTCTGACAGTAGCACCGGACAATAGGAATAACATTTCTGAGTTATTCCACAGCTAATAAGGCTGAAAACTGAAGTGGAGCTGCAAATTCACATTCAGTTTTCAGCCTTCTTAGCTGTGGGACAGCATAGAAATGCTGAAAGTCAGCTAATCTGGTGGTTTAAAGCAGGAACAAAGAGTGTAAATTTTAAGTTTCAACAAAATTGAATAAAGGCCAAAAAGCTTCTCGCGAGGAAAGCTTTTGGTCAAAATGTGAATTTCTTTCTCCACATTCAGTTTTCAGCCTTCTTAGCTGTGGGACAGCTCAGAAATGCTGAAAGTCAGCTAATCTGGGGGGGGGGGGGGGGGGGGGGGGGGGGGGGGGGGGGGGGGGGGGGGGGGGGGGGGGGGGGGGGGGGGGGGGGGGCCCCCCCCCCCCCCCCCCCCCCCCCCCCCCCCCCCCCCCCCCCCCCCCCACCCCCCCCCCTTAGCTGTGGGACGGGAATAAAAATGCTGCTGAAAGTCAGC